>PTRB01000069.1:33160-142932 GCA_025094155.1 Lichtheimia hyalospora FSU 10163
GTGAACGGGTTCTCGAGCCGAGAGTCGTCGTTTTTGGAAGAAAAAAGAGAATAGAATAAGCGTCGTCGGCTCGGCTTTTCACCATGGAAATGCAAGATATCTTTCAATCCTAAACTGACTGTTGATTTCTTGGTATTCTGGTGACATTCAATATCGAGAGCACTCGTGATTAACTGAAATAATTCTTGGGCGTCCTGCTGATCATGGCTACTGATACGACGATTATTCATTGCAGCCACCAGTTCTTTAGGTCGAAATGTAGATCGTTTCTTAAGTGGTCGAGTGAGTAAACGTAATGTCTTTGCAAGTGAAAACGTCACTGGCCGTCGGGATTGTTGTTGTTGATTCATTTGATAATCCAAATAGAGTTGAAGACGTGGCAACGATGATAATACCTTAAGTTACGTATGTTAATACTTATGCATGAATCCACACAACACCCCTCACTTCTCATCACCTCCTTTTTAAAGATCAACATCAAGGGACTTTCGTACCTGAAGAACAGAGTTGATGTAACATGAGTTGCCTGTATTCACCAGCCCCGATACAAGACTAGACCCAGTAACATTCTCGCACAGACACACCGACTCAAAAGGAGGTTTGCTGATCTCGTCCTCATCCAAAGTCACTGATGAGCTTAACCAAATACTCGAACGTAGCGGCAAGTTGTAAATGGAGAGATAGTGACAACAGGATCGAAGGACATGAAAGGTGGTAGTTAATAAAGAGTAATCGTGGTGGAAAGGAAACGCATGAGCCGCCAAAAGAATGATTAGCAATACAACGACGGCAAGGAAGAAGTGAATAAAGGAGGTGAGATCAGTCAAGAGGTTCTGGAGATTCTCCAGCGTCAATTGCATGCTTTGTTGGAAAAGAAGGTGTCGAGGAGAAGGAGGAGGAGGAGTAGTAGTAGCAGTAAGGACACCGAAAATGATAAGAAAAAAGAGACCCGCTTGATTGATTTGCGGAAGGATAATCCAACCTAATTGCTTGTCGCACGCACCACACCACATTGGGGGGAATATGACCGTTGCTATGAAGAAAAACCAACTAAGATACAGATCTGATTTCTTTTATTCTTCTTTCTCTCACCTGCTCTTTTTATTTCTACCCACACATAACTCTTTTTTTTATCCAATCCCCATTTTGTGTACGTGTTCATTACGTGGTTGGTTTTTCTTTATTATTTGTACCATTGTCGTCCTTCCAGTGTTGTTGTTCCCTTGTTTAATTTTGGTATGATCATCACCCTTTGTCAAAGCGATAGCGTTGATAGTGATCTTTTTGCGTTCTGCACCATCTCGTTGTCAGTTGAGCAAAGCCAGGCTCCTTGAGCGTCCTTTACAAAGTATTGGCTCGCTAGAGCTATAGTCTTTCTCTTTCTCTTTATCTATCTCTTACACACACAAGCACACATCCATTTATTTTTTCTCTCAAAAACAACATTATTCTCTTCTTTTTACAATAATCATCAGCACTACACAAACACACACGCACACACATATACATAGATAGTTCACATTTCAACACGTTATTTGCTGGTTTCCAATGGTATTCTATGACGGCGTCAAGTTTGCATGTCTTTCTTGTATCAGGGTAAGCACAAGGGAGAAGAATGAATCATGTTGGGGAGGCGCACAAGCGGAGGATACTGTGGAGTGATGGTGGTTGAGGAGAAATGAGGAGAGTTAGGAACGACAAGGGGTTATGTGATGCGGGAGTAAGGGAGCACAATCACGAAGCGGAGCAAACATTATCATTCTGATATCAACGTTGGTTCACTTTAGGGACATAGATCATCCAACTGCAATCATGTGGAACGACCATTGCTTGAAGTTCGAAAGAAAGGAAGACCTGTAAGCCAATGTGCTTATTGCAGAGATTTACGCAAGACCAGACAAATCCATGCCAAATGTGCGTGTAGTAGCAAAAACAAAAGCAAGTACATACATCATGCACAAGAACGAGTTTCTCTTTATTAGGATATCTCCATATTAATCCAATCAATTAGGCAATTCCCATTTGCTCACAACGAACCACAACAACAACAACAACAACAACACAGATGAACACCATCAACTCGCTCATTTGCCTATGGCTGCTGCAGCTGCGGAAAAGTGTACTTGTACGGAAAAGGCTAAAGTAGTACATTTACCCCAGGAACAACAAGAATGTTGTGCAGCCACGATCACAAAGAAAAGACCATCTCCCGTTGCATCAGATGTGGATGACGATGATCACTATCATAAAAGACGACAACGACCTAAAGCAAAGGAATACATCGATGTCAATCATCCACCTTCATCATCTCCTCCTCCACCTTCTTGTGGACAACAACAGCAGCAGCAGCAGCAGCAGCAACAACAACTTTCACTTGCCATTACAGATTGCAACGTTGCACTTGATGAACTGAGCCTGGATCCTACATCATTTGCATTATCACTATTACTCTTGCAGCAACAACAACAACAACAAGAAGTTTATGGTTTTGCAGTACCACCATCAATATCTTCATCCACTACAGCTGCAGCATTAGTGGATTGCTGTGACAATTTGCTGCAACAACAACAACAACAAGCATCTCCTTCCGAGTTTGCAGTACCAACTTGTTCGTCATCGTCTTGCAGCAATAATACCAGCAATAACAACTCATCACCTCCTCCACCATTTTATCCACAGCAACAACAACAATCACTTTGTGGGAGCCTTATGCCACAACATACATGTGCCCCAGCAGCTTCTGGAACTGCAGCACGTACGCAAGGGGAATCTGTCATGCTAACCATTACACCTTTGTCAACAACATCATCGGCAAGTACCCGATCGCGTATTGTAACATGTTACTGCGGTGATACATGCATATGTCCTGGTTGCTTTGTTCATCCACGTCAAGAATGGTTTTCAGCTCAAGCTCCCCCTTCATCTACTGCTTCTTCATGTTATAATGGCTCCTCTGATGATGAATGAAAGTTTACTCTTAAAAATAAATGTGGATGAAAACACACTATCATAGAAAATAATGGATCCCAGTTCATGTTGCAATTATGCAGCTCACGTACATCAGCCACTATGGCATGCAGTTGTAAATGCAACACGATGACTATTATATCATTTCTTCCATCTTTTAAAAGAAATGGGGGTAATGATTTCCCCTTGCTCCTTTTTTCTAACAGTCTCATTATGAAACACCATGCACAATGAAATCTACATGTCATATGGGAATGAACAAAATAGTGGCAAGTGTGGGAAAGTTGAATGTCAGAAACATGTGTTGCAACACATGAAAATTTAGATGCATACACGCAATGTCTGAAATTGAATGAAAGAACATAGTCACAATGCTCCCATCACTTATTTCATTTCATTTTATCATTTTCTTTTAAGTAATAAAGGCGGGGAATAGTTCAGCGAACCAAACTCTTCCCCAAAGCAAAAATTGTAGCCTCGAGACACCCCGAAGGATGTTCGCAGACAAGCGGCCACCGGGAGTGCAATGGTAGGCCATCTCGCCTGTGTGCCCAGCCTCCTTGATCACCAGACACACGACTCAGGTAAGTATGAGTTGTTCAGGTTGCGATTTCACCCTCCTTTTATAGTTTTTGGGAGTCCCCTTTTTTTCCGCGACCGGAACTTGAATACAATGGATCGGGTACCCTGATCTCTTTCCACGACATTCCACACTTGCTCATTGGTCACCGCTTGTGAAATCGCCACGTCGTCCTTTTTCGCCCACTCATTTTCACCATCAATGACTTGCACTTTCTACTTGTCCCAGTCAAATATTTCACTAGATGCTAGATATATTTTTTTTTTCATTCAACAACTTTCCATGATACAAGATGTATATTACACCAACATAAAAACTATATTTTTAATGGTATCTACCCAATCGTTATAATCCCATACCCGCACGCTGAAGATCGCTGTGTTAAAATATGCACGGGGCAACAAGAAGGAATGCGTTCAAGGTGGCACATGCCTTTGAACCCAGTATAGTAACTCATTGATTGTTCATTTGTGAAAGACTTTATCTTGAGTGCAAAATGATGAAAAAGGTGCGAATCGATAATGGGGTGTTATTATTTACATAGATGGACGTGTTATGTGTGTGTTGTTATAGTCAAGGTAGATCGAAAAGATGGATTTGAATGTCTTGCTTAAATCATCAGATCCAACACTTGCAGGATAGCTAGGATCGACATGTTAGTTTCTTTTTTGCCATGCATATCCACCATTATATATTTACCTCCTCCAACAAGTGCAAATGCAATAATACCAAAGGCCCAGTACGTAATGGGGATGTTCAATGACTTCTTTTCTTTCTATAAGATAATGACAATTCTCTTAAGTGATCGTCCTTGTACAGGTACCAAGTGTCATCACTTACCAGAGTAGACTTGACTTGGCCACGCTTGTTAATGTTGGCTTGGTAAACAGCATTCTTCTTGCGGATCGTGGGTGCAGTAGCCTAACAAGCGTTCCATGTCAGTGGTCAATGTAAAAGCAATGGAGTAAAGCACTGACTTACCATGGCGATGAGAGTACAGAAAGGAAGAAACAATTGTATGCTGGCATTTCCCGCCATGAATTGTACTATTATAGGAACACCTACAACGAGGCATTGTTTGATTGGCGGATCATTAACCACCACCTTCCCCCTTCGTTACAGAAACCATTTCTCATTATGCTTCATTCTGTTTGCTCAAGGAATTAAATGGAAACCAAGATTACGATGTATAACACATTGCTAGCTGTTCCACGACTTGTGTATTGAATCAATAAAGCAACATGTTGTTTATGATACCATTGCTGTGCAACGGTTTTATAAATTATGCACCTGTCATTTAAGAAATACTCACATGCAGCTGCTGCCACCAAATGTAATGAGAGCAGGGATCTCGGCAGCTGACATCTCACCTAGGCGACTGTGCACTCCATCAAAAGATAATCAAAGACCGCTTCTTCATGCTGACAATGCAGCACGCTCGTGAGACTTGATATTAGCCACGTTATAAAAACTTGACGATAATGCACGGAAGTAAATATGGACATAAACCATGACATGCCTTCTTAGAATTTGTTAGTCAAGTGTGTTTAAAGAAGGATGTAATCGATCCATTTGTGGTGTTTTAGGAAAATTAAATAATAGCACGAAACAACATAAGACGTAATCGATCAAGTCATATGGGTGATGATCATCTCATGTTTCAGTTTAATATAGCTTGGACTGCACCATACACTATCGCTTGATCACACTTGCACCTCGTATACTTAGAACAGATCAATTAGATTACTACATGGTTCCATTTTTGGTCATCCCATTGATTGTGTGTATAGCATGACATTCGTTTGTTGTCTCCAAAGCTTGCTTTTCATCGCATAGATGACATTGTGATAATACATACACAAAACGAGATCAAATGTCATCCAGGTATTAATAAGCACTTTTCATGTCATACTTGGTATGACGTTATCATTATCAACGCAACAATTGGCCATTTCGATAGCTTCATGCTTAGCAGTATCATTAACATGCACGATGACAATAGTGTTTCAAGTGATCCAGGTTATAGTTATTACTGCTCAAATAAGCATTAGAAGTTGAGATTGTGAGAAGAGCATCTTGCCACTTTTATTACATAGCTATTGCATCAATGCATAATACGCACAGCATGTCATGTGTATCGTTATGGATGATGGCGGGATGCGTCTGAAGAACAGGATATATGGCTGACGCGTGACATGTGCCGGCTAATCCACATATTTGGATATAAAAGATTTTAGGTTTTCCTGAGTAATGCAAAGAAAAGGATAATACTGTTCTTTAGATCCATCTCGTGCAGCAACATGCAGCCAAAGCTGCTGAGTGTTGTGTCCACGAATCCCCCTTATCCTGATCTAATGTGTCCATTGTGCATAATGTGAGACTGTGTAGATTCAATGATACAGTGTTGATGATGATGATGATGGTGTATGCAAGTGTCATTGTGCACCAACAATACATACCTGCAACATGCTTCCATAAAGCACATGGGCATAGAGAGCCGATATTGCGCTGCAGGCACATTTATGTATACACAGGCTTGGTCTTTGTTGTTCTTTTGCTGCAGAATAAGAGAGTCTAACCAAAAGCTATGATTGAAGGAGTACCTTATTCGGGCATTTTTCCATTTGGTTTAACAAAGTGAAGACGGTTTGACCCGCATATAATGACCATCGACCAAAAACTATCAAACCAACACATCTCTTCCCTTGCAGACCCTTCGTATTATCATCAACAACCCCCATCGATCCAACACACTCCCCCATTTTCACCCCCTGTTATCAGGTCTCAGATTAATAACCTTTCTTTTTCGCATACACTACCCTTCTCTTTACCCTTGTTTCTCCCTCCCTTGTGATTTATCATGGCGATGCACAATGATTCAGCAAAGATATTACATGCACCATCTCCCCATGTATCCATCCATAGCGAAAAACCAACAGGCAGTGGATTCGATTCTGGAAACGAAACGGGTGTAGCTATTTCGTTGCAGCAAGTGGAACATGTACCAGAGGGCACTGCATCACCCGGCAAAGCGCTCTTTATGCTGCTCAAAGCATTTGTTGGCACAGGTGTCATTTTCTTGCCTGGATCGTGAGTTAAACCACATACCAAGTTAAAATGAAACTAACATTCATATTCATTTGTCTACAGGTTCGTGTCAGGTGGCCTAATCTTTTCGATCTGTCTAATGATATTTATTGCTTCCATTTGCTTGGTCGCCTTTCAAATGCTGATACATGCCCAACGTCAAGTGGGTGGCTCGTACGATGCTGTAGGAAAGCGATTGTATGGTACATGGTTGCAAAATATTATCAAGTTCTTCTTGTGCTTATCACAAATGGGGTTCGTGGCGTCGTATTTGATCTTTATCTCGCAAAACATTGCTCTCGCTGTTGATCATCTTTCCAACTGCACATCGCCTATTGATTCCAAATATTATATCTGGATGGTACTCGCCATCATTATACCCATCACTTGGGTGCGAAAAATTGCAAGACTTTCTTGGTTCGCTATTATTGCTGATGTATTCATCTTATTTGGCTTGATATGCGTACTTTACTTTTCAGCTGCCCAAATCTCACACCAAAATGGCCCAGGACCCAACTTGCAAATGATCAATACTCAAGACTTTGCACTTATGATCGGCACAGCTGTATTTTCATTCGAAGGCATTGGCATGGGTACGTATGAGATCAAAGAGTGTGAAAGAGAGTTTTTTGAGGAGGGAGGAATTGAGGAGTGATAAAAGGGGGTTTGGCGGTATACAGATCAGTATATCCCTATTTTGTTTGTATCATTATCCACTAGATCTGTGATTCATTGTCTGACGCCATCATGATTATTCCAAACAATTCTTGTAGTGATACCCATTCTTGAAGGCATGAAGGAACCTGACAAGTTTCCAATGGTGATGAATTTGGGACTTCCCATTGTTGCATGTATTTTTATACTTATTGGCGCTATTGGATATTCCGCTTTTGGCGACACTACGTATGCGAGTGTGGTGGCCAACTTGCCTGCCGTACCCCTTTCAACCGCTGTTCAACTCCTATATGCGTTGGCCATGATTCTCACTTCACCCTTCATGTTATATCCTGCATTGACCATTATTGAGCAAGGTCTTTACGGCAAGCATGGTCTGTTTGGATCCCACAGTGGGCGCCTTTCATTAAAATGGAAATGGATCAAGAACTTTACTCGTTCCATGGTCGCTGTAGTATGTGCTGTTGTAAGCTTTGGTGTCGGTCCATCAGGACTTGACAAATTTGTGGCGCTTGTGGGATCAGTTGCATGCATGCCTCTTTGTTTTATTTTCCCTGGTAAGTATTTCCCATGTACCAACAGCATCATAATGCTCGTATGTACTAAATGTATGATTTATGTAGGTATGTTCCATTACAAAGTTACAGACAACAAGTGGAAGCGTTTTGGTGATGTTATCATGACATTGTGGGGATTTGGTATCACCATCTACACAATGTATGTTAATATTAACTCATGGGTCTCTCCTGCAGTTGCTGATCGGCCGACACCCGATACTTGTCCATCATAGTAGACCTTTTATGATTATTATACACAAACTATACCCCTTTGGCGGGAAGTCGATAAGAGTGAGAAGCGGTCATTGTCATCATACAGTCATGTTGCATTCTCCTTTATCCACTTCTTTGTTCTTTTTTTTGCAATTCCTTCCTCTTTCCCCTTACTAAAGCATGCTTCATTACATGCTAATCTGTATAGAAACAAGAATTGTACTCCCTCCGGCTTAAACGCTAATCATTACACATCTCCCTTCCCTCTGCCATTCATAAAAACTATTTGTCCTTCTCTCCGTATCGTTCCATAATGAGAATATTGACATTGATGTAGGCGGTCTAATTTGTTTAATCGTTCCATGTGCGAGAAGAACGTAATAATGGAATGTGTATCAGGGTGTGTAAGCGTGTGTGGTGCCTGCGTATAGAGAAAATCGGGAGATTGATGATGGTATGGCATGGTGGTGGTGGTGGTGGTGGTGATGATGGTTGTAATCGGCGAATTCTAATAGCTATGCCATGAACATGTTTCAGAGTCGTCATCGTCAGAATCCTGATGATCGATAGCTTTGTTTTCGGTAGCGGTGACAATGGTGGCGGTTGTACTATCGGTTGTAGGCTGTATAGGTTGGGTATCGAGATCATTATTAGGTGAAACTTGATTTTTGTCGTATGTTTGTTGAGAATAAAGAGGAGTATTGTTGGTGCTGCTTTCGCTGCCAGCGTCAACGGTGGTCGTCAATGAACTATTGGACTTGTCACTACGATAAGCTTTCATCGCTCAATTCATGCGAGACAAACAAACATCTCATCTCACTGTCACCCGCATATACTTACTGTATCGCTTGGCGATGTGTTACATGCACCTCTAGCACCAAAACTACTATTCTGTGCAGCTTGTTGCTTGAGTTTCCTCCATAAATCTTCTTTATCCTGTCGACGTTTTTGTGTGCTAAATATAGATGAAAGAAAACATGTTAGCGATTCCAACAAAAAGAACACTCTGTCGTAAAACTCACTTTTCATTTTCTTTGATGTAGCGCTTAATACAATCATCAAACAGCTCAGGATTCAACTCCATCATAATACGTAACGCGTCTGAAACAAGGTCATGGATCACCCTACAATGGTTACGCAAGTAAATCATACATCCTTGATATCAGTTTCGTTCTTTCAAACACAATTACCTATTCCAATGGCCTTTAGAATGTCGATATAAAGCTGGAAATACAACGGGCATGATTGTTTCGATATTATCCCCCATCAGATTCACAACGTATTCATTGTTCCAATAATAAAGAGCACGTTCAGCAACCTGCAAATATAAATGGTTATTATCTTCGCAACAATGATCACATGCACAACATACCTGGAAATGCGGGCTGGATACACAGGCTCCGAGTCGTTGGAATAATGGTACCATGATCTTTTTAAATTCTATAGCATCCGTAACATCCAAGATCTCTTCCATTTCAGTCAAGAACATTACTTCCTTGGCGCTATTAACCTTAGGCCAATATCGCAGTAACCCAGTGACGATCTATGTTACCAAAATAAGTCATCTACCACACATGTACATTTTTCAATAAATACCTCGGTTGTTAGTGCTGGATCCTTTTCTAGGAATTGGACGACGCAGTATGCCAATTGCGGATGGTACAGTGATAACATTGATGGCTTGTGAAGTGGTATTAAAACACGGAACAAGAATGTCTTGTGCTCATCTTTGAGTGGTAATGCAAATCCGTTGATGATGCTATTATATCGCAAATGCGAAATACTCAGTCAACCTGCTTTTTCATATATGTCATAATCTTACCTTCCCATAATTTCAAGGAGTTCTGCAATACCATTGAACTTTTCTGTTTCGTAGATGTACTGGAAAAAGATGTTGCTGATGGATCGACGTATGAATGCACGCAGTCCAAGGAATTTGCCATAGATACGGTGCAAGATTGTTTTGAGAAAATCACGTTCGCGTGGATCTTCGCTATCGAATAATTCCAACAACTACATGCATATGATAAAAGCTTAGTCAGTGATTGAATGTAATCCTTCAAACACCATTACGCACCTGTAATATGAACTTTTGATCGATGTATCTTTTGGCTACTTGAGTGTTGAAGTCAGGTGATTCGACAAAGCGTAAAAAGAATTCGTACACCAGTTGCAAATGTGGCCACGCGATCTCCAAAACAGGTTCCTCCTCATCTGCATCGGCTCCTTCTGCAATGGTTTTGATTTGGGGTGATATAGATCGGAAAGTATTGACGGCAAACTAAGCATAGATATGTATCAATTGATATTCACAATTATCCCTACAAATATTTTACCATCCGAATCACATCTGGATATAACATGTCAGTAATGACACCTCGTCCGGTAGCCACATACTCGAGTAATTCTTGTAGTGCTTGACGCTTGATCTCCTTTCCACGCAAGTCTTTAGCTGGATCATTGAAATCAAACATGATTTGGCATTGGCCTAGCTTCCTCGTAAACAATTTTTGTCGTTCAGCAGGAGCCACCTCTATATAATCCATAAACTTATTAGAACCGATGGAATATATATCATATGAATATATACTTGCCATTAAAACGAGGTGTTGGTTCCAATTCAACATGATCTTGTTGAGCAATAAATCTTGAAGATCGTTGTCTTCGTGGGGTCTTCACAACAGGAATTGTATCTTTAGGAACACTGGGTGGTAGACGATGATTGCTTGCACTAGCCCCGGCTTTCGGTAAATCTGGCATTTTCCCTCCTGATGTTGCTGCCGTTGTCGTTGCCGGTTTGGATGCATGCTGTTGCTGGAATATAATTTGATGATTGATAAGTAAATTATATGAAACCATGAGGGAGAAACAAGACGAGTCTGGATCGGCATAGTCATAGAGTGATGCTTGGGAATATGAGACGACGTGATTCAACAACCAAGGTACGCTTTAGTACCACGTATCATTGCAACCTTCCTTTGCTTGTCGTCTTCTTTCCTTTGTCACTTATAAACACCTGCCGTATCCTTTCTCACACTTGCTAGTTCATCACCGTACCTGTTGTTGTTGTGTATTTGCATCGGTTGATAAAGAAGGTTGTGATTGTGAAGTTGCTTTCTGTTGCTGCTGCTGATTGGCATTGCTGGACCGTTGTTGTTGTTGCTTGGATCGAGATTTGGAGTCACCTTGATTTTGTGATTTGCTTCTAGAAAGCTGAAAGAAAGCATGGTGAGCGTGTCTGCAGGAGTAGCATATAAGACTAGATCATGAGAGAAGGGCGTCGTTTACAAAGGGTGCTGATGTGACATTACGTACCACGCCCTTTAATCCTTTCATCATTTTGCCGGTATATTGATAGAGTGAGAGAATATAGTTTCAAGAAATAAAAGTGTATGCAGTGAATAGAACAAGGAAAGTAAAGAGAGAAAAAGAGCAAGTAACAAAAAGAGAAGTGGAAAAAGAGAGAAAGAGCAATCGACTATGCTGGCATAATGTGCCGTATCATGGTTACCTCTCCGATTGTGCCATGCTTTGATCCAACTATATTGCCCTACCTAACATATGGGACTACTTGTTTGATTAACTGACGATGTATATAATATACTAAAAGGCAGCGTAATACTACTTCCTTTTCATCCTTCATTCGTTTATTGCTTAATTCATGGCGCACCCTGCTTGTGGTAATGTTAGCATTGTGTACCGTAATACCAACTTGGCGCCAAAGTGCGTGACACTCCCATAGTCTTGATCAAATATATAGTAATCCATAACCAGGATTCAATACGAATAAAGCATTAATGTGGCGCCAGCTTATCCGCAGATCATTGCCAAACAAATAAGTGACATTGGATTCACAAGGGAGTTCTCTATCACAACCATGTTATCCTGATATGCTAATTCTCACCTAACAACCAATGGATTAGCACTTAAGAAACTCTTGGTTATGAAAGAACAATTCACTCACGTGGTCTCTACTGTGATTGCAGTATCCAGTTCCAGAAAAGGCACCACCATTTGCTTTGCCGTGCAGATGTGGTGCCTTCTTTGCGAATGGGTACCCTTGTCATTTAAGTGTTTCAAGAACAATACAACAAATTGTGCACTTGCACTGCTGTGCAATTGTATTTACCGCAGTATTGCATTACTTCAAGCATCTCAGTATGTTGAATGCGTATGCCAACATCTGCTGTCATGCCCACACAGGAATTGAATCTCGTTTCTACGGGTGCCCAAAAGGGACATTCCGATCTCGAATTGTACCACCTGCTGCTTGGATCATACTCAGTTACGTATAATAGCTCACAAGTCAAGAAAGTAAAGTCAAGTGGTCTGGGTAAAGCCCAAAGTTATTGTAAAACCTTCTTGTCCTACCAATTGCTGCAAAGAACATACAGTCATTTTCAGATGGTGGTTCCCTTTGATGATGCATGCTGAAAGGCGCAGCCCAAACATTATCGTCATGTCCTGAAAGCTAAATAAAAAGCAGTATATATAGAGCGAGAAATTTGATTTTACAAAGTCGCGGCAAAGCAATGTTTCTCTTTCAACCTTCATACTTTCGCACATTCTTTGACACAGCAGCAAGTCTATTGGAAACGCTAACGGATGATACGTTTTGGATATCTCTGGTTGGAGAGCGTGTCTTCTTATTGGTTAAGCGTTACTCGGGGAACGATGCCATCCTTGTTGGCATTTTTCTCAGTTTAGGACGTAAGTATATGATCAATGCGTCATCTAGTCCGATGCATAATAACCCTTACATTGTACATTTTTGCTTCAGCTACATTGCTCTCCATCTTGCAAGGTTGCTATTGGACCATAAAGAACACCTTGGATAGCTGGCTATATGTATCGGTTGAGATTGTAGAAGAAGAAACCATATTCAACCCAGTTCAAGAATTTGTCAAGAGACGATATCGGACAATACAAGAGTATAAGGTGTGAAATGAGAATTTTGAAACGCTGCTGTGTTTTCTAATCACATACAATATGCTTTGCTCCCACAAAGAATGTTTCAGGTGTTACCACGTACCGAACCATACGACGCAATAATCGAGACTACGATGAAGAACGATCACGACTTGGGCTGGTGCCCAGTAAGTGTACACAAGCACCTATTAATATACATGCCAATTGATTGATATTATAGAGTTGGGAACAACAAGCAAGATTATTTATAAGGGACATACATTATGGATACATCGTTATGCTATGTCGTCAATGGATCGAACAACAAGTAAGCGATCCATGAGCCGACAAAGCCGTGAGATACTTGATGCATTGAGCGAATCAAATCTTGTACTTGTTATAAAGTAAGTGGCTGCTGGATAACGGATCATGACACATGACGTGATACACATCAATATGGTGGCACAACACTGACAAGTATTCCCTAGAATGCGAAGTCGTAACCTTAAACTTCTACAAGATATCATACAAGAGTGGGTTGACGAGTATTACGACGAGCGAGATAGCGAGGTAAAGTAGCAGGAAATCTTATTACATGTATGATTACTGGGATATTGCTTACATTTCAGTGAACATAGTTGATTGTGTACAAGTGTATGGGTGAAGTATGGCAACGACACTGGGGTGAATTGTGCTCCAAACAAGTGCGTCGTTTCGAATCTGTGGTGCTCAAGGAAACCCAAAAAGAGGAACTGCTCAATGACTTGCTTGTATTCCGCACACAAAAGGAGTGGTACATTGAAACCGGTATTCCCTATCGACGCGGATACCTTCTTTATGGTCCACCTGGTACTGGCAAAACATCATTCATCCAATCATTAGCTAGCAAGATGCACATGAATGTGGCACTTATCAGCCTTACTACTCCCATGGATGATGACACATTCACACAAATGCTGATCACTGCACCAAAGAACTGCTTTATTGTGATGGAAGATATTGATCATTGTATCATCAATGATGGTGATGGGAGCGAACAGCATTTCAATAGTCGTCGAGTTACTGCCAGTGGTCTACTCAATGCACTTGACGGTGTTTATTCGGCTGAAGGATCAGGTGCGTATAATAACATGTGCTAGTAACGTTGGGAAATTCATTTACAGTGATATTGGGTAGTGCTATTTCTCACATGTAATGATCTTACTCGAGTGGTACCTGCATTGTTACGACCAGGGCGTGTTGATTTCAAAATGGAGTTGGGGTATGCCGATCAGTACCAAATCGAGGAGATGTTTTGGCGCTTCTTTGGTGAACCTGGCTCCAAAAGGGACCAAAGATTGATGCCCTTTGTTAACAAATTGCTTGCATGCCTTCAATCTGGTTATCTTACACCAGCGGAATTACAAAGCTTTTTCATGATTCACGCCATGGCGTTACGAGCCGGAAGAAACGCAATGGTTAGAACTGGCATTAAACTTCCAAACGGCAATGCCAAATCTCTTGAAGACATCGATAGTGCCATGTGTGATACTGAAAACATCAACACCACTAACACACAACAACATCAGCTCAAGGTTGCCACACTGGATCATCTCATATCATCCATACCATCATTTCTGGAAAAGGTCGAGTACGATAGAGAGCAGGCACGAAAACATGAGCAAGCAAAGAAGGAAAAAGGAAAGGGCAATGAGTAGAGTTAACGACACTAAGTCACAGCGAGAGATATGAGATAAAAAAGGAAGTTGGAGCGCACTATCTAACTGTCATGATTCAGACAATGAAGCAAGTAGCGTAGTTCAAATAAAGTGCAGACGCGTGGTGTTACCCCTGACACGAGCAGCAAATAAACACATACATATTACTTGCATTTTAAAAAAGATTGAAAGGAGATTATAGTTTCATTATGGAATATGCCGTGGAATGGAGTTTTCCCCACCCCACCACTTTTCAGTAACTACAACCGCCATGATAATCATATCAAGTGCACATCCTATCACAAACTCCTTTTGTCCCACGTTGCACTACTCTAGCAGCAAGGTGCATGGACCACCCTGACATTGTACGAGCCTAAAGAGTATGATCACTGCTACCTTATGGACAAGCAGCATCATTCATCATCTTAAGCATCCGAAAAGTCATGTTTGACGAGAATCAACATAATACTTTACATATGCGGAATTGAAAAATAACGCACCATGACACAGAACGCAGTGTATAGTGTTGTAGAAGTAACAGGATTAAAGCGTCAATGACACTCGTGATAATGCTATTTATTGCGCAAGGGATAATTACTCATGTCATGTGGTCATTCGATAGTGCTTTCTATTACTGCTGCCGTTTAAATATCGACCGTGGCTATCCAAGAGTGCTTGTATGATTGTGTTTAAAAGAAACAGCGTAGCATATGCTCACGAGGACATGTGCATGATATACTAGTATACAGTGATTACATGTGGACATATATTATGTCAGTATGTTGTACTAGTGGATTTTGCATGGATGACACGTATGCACGTGATACATAATGACTGCTACCACACAGTGCCTTTTGCACACCCCTGCGTTTATAACTGCGGTCCGGCACTTGCCGATACTGCGTAATAGAGCATTCAGTACAAGAATATAAGGACAAGGATATATGACAAATCGGTACAGAGATGCGAATGATTGGCAACGAAGAAATCTCGGCGCGCGATGCATTAGGGTGGTCGATCAGGGCAATAGAAGATAGGAGCCATAGATGAAAAAGGCATTATGGCTTACTCTTTGAGCGAGAAACAGGGCGTGTGTAGATGAATGAATAATGAAATAAAGCTTGCTTGCATAATGATATCGGTCAAAATAATCTACTTACAGGAAACAAGGTGTAAGATCGGCCATTTGTGCTCTCCTTGTTCTCATCATACCTCAACAGCACCTGCTACAGCACCTGCATTTTTGCTGGTTACTTTACATCTCATTATCGTTTTTCTATGCAATACCCCTTCGAGATGATGATACAGCAACAACTCATCAGAATATTGCTATTCTCGGCCATGGTTGATGCTGTCATCCTCCGACATTGAGATAAAGCTGGTCAAGTGCAAATACGAAATGAGTCAAAATGACGGAAAAACTAAGTCTCGTATTTCATGTGTTCAGACGCACAGTCATCGCCTCGTGCGTTCGTGTGTGCCATCAATAAGCCATCGGAAAGTGACATGCAATGCAGAAACCAAATGATCACACACAAGTACATACATACACAAACCATGTTGCATCCCGTTAATCCCCGCCCATCAGAATTTACACAGAGAATCCTTTATCATGGTTTATGTAATGGACCCTGAGGACATGGATGTTTCAATTCGCATGAATTGCCAACAAATCGCCGCCTATTATCCGCCCCTTATGATTGAAGGTTATTTGTACATATGTCTCCTGTTGTTGTCTATCACTTCTCCTAAGCAACCAACCAAATAGAGGAACAAGGAAACCCATTTTGGGGGAGGAAGAGGAGGAAGGAGAATACTAGATACACACATACACGACTCATGTACATAGTGAGAAAAAGAAAGATGCCAGATGCATCACATTGGTGGCATGAGAAAGAGTGACAGCTATTAGCAATTGCTGCACATGTGCTAAGTCGGCTGCTACTACGGCCGAGTACATCATGCGACATTGGACCAAATGAAAATTCTTGATAGCTCTTTACAAATATCACACATACAACAAACATACCATCCAACCAATGCAGCAGGAACATATACCATCATGATAGTTGATTAGATCAATAAATCAAAAAGAGACTTGAAGACAATGCTTATTGAGGAAATCAGAGGATTTTAGCTGAAGCAGAAAGGAGTGCACTTTCAAGGGGAGAAATTACAAGAGCCATTACATGAGAAAGAGGACACGAGAGCACACGATATTGGCAATATCGGCTCATGGGTATCATTAACTTATCCGATATACATGCTCAAGTGCTACTGCTTAACTTTATGGTTCTAGTCGAATTTGCCATGTCAAAGAGTCTAGTTTGGTAACAATGGAAACTCAAGGATCGGCGTGCCGTGATCGGTTTGACATATCCAGAACCATGGGGCAGTATACCGAATGCTTTGTCATTCCCCCACATACAACATTTTCTCTTTCCCTCTTCATTGGTATTAGGGGTTTCCTATGTAGACATCCTCCTTACTGCTCTACATCAGGGCCAACTCTTATTAGTAGACATGCGTCAGCACAAGGTAAAAAACAAATGAACGAGTGAAAGAAGGATAGGTAACAAGGTAACGGATATGCCATGCACCAGAAGGGAGCGTTAAGGGGGAGGAAGAAGGGTCCTTTTAATTTTGGTTTACTTTGCATTTGCATACATTGTATTTCCTATTTCGTGGACAACACGCCCAAAATGCGTTTCCTGTATGCTATGCTTTGCACATTGAGTTTGAAGAAATCACTGTTGAGTGCAGTAGACTATGGGATAACAAGCGAATAGGCTGGGTTCGAGACTTAGAACACATGTCCGTGGTTATGATGTTGATGAAATTAGCTAGGATAGTACCACCATATGCAGAAGGTACTGACACTACAAGTTATTGTATAGCTTTTGGGCTCTAGCAATCGGTTATCATGCCGTGTCAATAAAAAAAGCATGCAGATAATAAAAAGGACGTGTTACTTCTCCTGTTTGTCTTCTTTGCTTCTTTCTTCCTCTTTCTACTTGTGTGCGTGTCGAAGTTATTTATCTTTACGCATTTCCCGCCTTTATAATCGAAACCCATTGTGCCACCCAAAAAAGCGCTCATCAACCTACCAACTGGTTTCCTAAGTTAAAAGCACCTTTGGATACGAGCAGACACACATAACTCTCTCTTTCTTTTACCGCTTCATTACATTTCCCTTCTGTCTCCTCTTCTATAATCAGTTACTTTCTCCTTGACACCACACTAGTTGTTTGGATCCAATCTGTATTTGTTGTTTAATTGTCATCCAAGGAACTACTGAAAAAGAGACAACACCAGCACACCGACAACAATCTATCTCTCTTCTTTCCTTTTACTACCAACGGTAACAATATGAATCGAATCAATGGCAGCTTTGATGGTGGAATACGTATGCATACACCATCCAATTACTATCTTTTCCAGGGTACAAGTAATATCGGCCAACAGAACCAACAGCATCAACATCATGTTTCACCCCAAGACGCATTGACCACTAGTGCACATACAGCTCATCACCATCCATTGTACGCCACGCAGGCAGCTCATCGGCAAGATTCCGCTTCTGCCAACATATCATTAACATGGCCAAATACAGCTACAACAAACATCTATGACCACAGAAGCCCACCAATGCAACCATTCGATGGCGCTTCTGGAACAAATGATTTTGATCGTATGATGGAGAAAGATATGCAACAGTTTCCCAGTGTCGATGAATTTGAAGCGATTGTGCAAGGATATCTCGACAACCTGTCATCGAAGAAAAGAGATAAAGCTTTAGTTGATGGTCATCGATATTCGGTAATCGTGCGTGTGCTCAAGGATCCCCGAAACACTGCCATATCAACTGCACAATTTCGATTTTGGGTGAAAAAGATGTTCCAATTGGTGGCACTACCAACAGGGCAAGATATCGTGTGCCATGATAGCAAGCCTGTAGCAATGCGTGAAGATATTTACGGTATCCTAGTAAGGGCACACAAGCAAGCCAACCATGGTGGTAGAGATAAAACTTCGGCCATTGTAAGTTTTAAAGGGAAACGCAATTCAAAAATCAATACGTGCGTCGTATATTATCCCTGACCATGTGGATGATGATGATGCTGTTGATGTCCATACCCCTTTTACCTTTTGTACATATCATCTCCTTGCTAACAAAAGAACTTAATTATGTAGGTTAGGCGACGTTATTCATGGATTCCTAAAGAGCTTATTGCACGGTTTGTTCGGCATTGCCCATATTGCATTGCACGTCGCATAGGCAGCCAAAGTCCACCAATAGGCCTTTTGCCAAGGACACCACCAGATGAAGGAGCTGAAGAAACGGTTGTAGCAGCAGCAGCAGCCGTTGCAAATAGTCATCGTTCTCATCATACTGAAATGCATCAGAATCATCCACTTGCCGAGTTATCGTATTTGCCAGTGAATGATAAAGATCTTGGCATCGACTGTTGGACAACTGCAGCTCGTCCTCCACCAGGTTACTATTCACCTACCACAACATCTCCTTCATCATCTGTGTCTGGTCCTTCATCAATAAGCCAACAGCAGCAACAGCATCAACATGCACTTTCAACTACAATAAGCAACAACAGTGCCATAGTCACACAACACAATCAATCACAACCATCGATGCTCCTGTCACCATGTGGCATCCCATCTGCAACACTTGACGCACCACAACACGTGGATCATCATCCACAACAACAGCCTTCCTTCAATATGTGTTATCATGTACCATCTCCCCATTCAACTTCACCAGAGAATCAAATTCTCGCATTCTCCTCCACCACATCATCAACATCACCAACCACTGCCATTACTCCTCCTCCACTATCAACTTCAAGACACCATCATCAACAATATGCACATGATACATCTCCAACTGTACCTTCCTATTATTATGCACCATCTTATATGACAAGCATGAGAACAACACACAAAGGCAACAATAGTAATGATGATACTGCAGTAGCTGCTATGCCAGTGGAACCAACCAGCAATTCACCATCATCATCAACTCGCCACACTACTGCAGTATATAATCCAAATACATCAACAGCTCATGTTATGATGGACCAGTCACATGCACCACCTTCACTACGCAACTTTTAAATTTACCATCAAAAGAAAGGTATACACAGCGAGGTGTTGTTGATGCGCATTTACATGAGGAGGATGAAACTTGTCTATACATTTATGGCAGCAACAGTAGCTAGTAAACCCCCTTTGTACACTGATCGATTTCCTCCATTCAACAATTACTTTTATGATGTACTTAGCTTTTATGTGTGCTTTATCCATTTTCTCTTTCCACACACACTTTTCTCTCCCCTTTCCTTCCTCCCTTGTATTCAGCCCGTCATCCACAACATCCCTGGATCCCTTTTTTCATGCTCACAATCCTATACATATAATGTTTCTTTGTGTCGTTCTATGCTTTCCTCATCAGTATATCACATATCAATTCCTTCACACGCGCAAGTATTTGTATTTGATTTCCATACTTTTCTGCAATCTCTCTTTCATATAACGTCGTTGTCTTTTGTTGTCATAATATACATATGATTGCAAACATCCGTTGAGTAACCTGCTGCATTGATAAGCGTGCAGCATATTGTTGATGATGATGATATACATGATTGTGTCCTGGTGTGGATAAGCACTATTTGTCACATATAAATAGATTGCATACATATCATGCGTGTATGGAAGTCTTAGGATGTGGGTGTTTTATTCCATTACATACATATCGTCATCACTCGCACAACTATCAAAACAGAGTTGTTTTGGAGATACTAGTTTCGGGTTAATCAAGAATCATTGTCAAGGTTCGGATTTCATTGTATGCTATATAAACGATGAGAATTAAAGAAGGTCCATGATGCATTATTATGCATTCATTATACTAAGCTTACGGGACCATTTACACACCGTTTTTGATACAATCAGTCTCAAATTCGTTCACTGTGTCGACATTGATTGTGCCATATAATGATTTCGGACCATTTGCGGGATGCATTGATTGTCACCCATATGCATAATGTGAAATGATATAGTAATGAGATGCCTATTTAACATCAAGTTGAGCAATAAATGCGACACGTGATGTTGCGATTCATTAAGTTACTATTATCAGAGTTGGATGCAATCAATGCGAAATTTCATGCCACGATCATGAGTTACTAGGAAGCTTCAATTATTGGGCAAGATTCTTGTTGAGTTTCCCTTCATCTAAATCAGTCGAGTGATTACACAAGCATCAAGCTAGCTGCTCTTAACAATGTAAACTACATTTATGCAAATAAAAGTTTCTTGTCAGATGCCCTTCATACTTTCCACAAGCTGTGAGCACCAGATCAAAAACACTATTGTCACGCTAGCTGCCACATGGCTTTCCTATTGCTGGATCACATGTCATGGTTGCTATCAAACACAGACGATGATACGCAGTGACATGCAACAGAAAGCGCGTAATACCCTGGTTCATTCATCCCTCTCTCGCTTTCCAGCATCGCTCAACATGTTGAGAGCTATGTGCCATTCCCAATCCTTATGTGCTAACCCCCATATTCCATCAATGACTGATAATAATGATAAGTCTGGTTTGCATAACATATTATAATGATTGTTGTGGAATGATTGCGTCTACTGAATAGTCTTGCTAGGTGTTAGAATGCAATCTATCTTTTGATCAGTAGGCTCTAATGGGATCCGGCCCTTTTCAAGCACTTGGGAGTTTAGTGCCAATCCAACTATTGCGAGTTGTTAGCGGGTTATCATGGATAACTCTTGAATCATGGATGACTTGCCTGTTTTCGGAGCTGCTCTTTGATGTTCACCAGCCCAAGCATGACAATTCTGGATAAACTTGTCATAATAGCTATTCATTACATGGTGTCAGCTCAATAATCTTGATACATTTTAAATAGCTTTACCCTTTTCCATGACCAATCCGGTTACGGTCTTCATCAAAACCCATTGCTATATTAGAAGATAGGTGTTAATTCAAGGTCTTCGCACAAAGTTTTTTTGTCAAAGCAATAACACTTGCCTGGTACAATAATCAAATCCAATCCATCTTTTTCCAGCGCTAGTGATAGATGGTTAAGTAATGGATCAACTGGCATCTTCCCATTCTCTACAATACCATTTTCCATCACTTGATCATGCGGTGGTTCGGGTATATTCCATTTGTTGACTGGCAACGACAAGTATTCATCCCATGATTTGATCTTGACCATCTCCATAGCATCCTTCGTCCAGCGTGGCACATAGCATACTTTGTCTAATAAAGTTATCATCAATCTCAGGAACCAAATGTTTTCAAATGAGTGTACATACCAGAGTGTAAGAGATCACGAATGATGGCTTTAGTATCAACCTCGCCACTAGGCATGCTTATATACACGCTGACATGCTTGCTTGCACGATACTCTTCCAATGTCAATAGGCGATCAACCACTTGTTGTGCTACAAGCAATAAATGAGTATTCTCTGAGATGTCTTCTCCTTCATTTCTTTACATTCAGTTGCAAGTGTTGCAGGCGTAATGCTTCTTAATTGAGCTTTAATGTCTTTTCGTAAGGCACGTTTGAGAGCAACAACAGCCGAGTTCATTTGCAAAATGGAGCAAAGCGTGCAGAAGTGAAACAATCAAATGCCAGAAATGGAAGTGATGAGATGTTAAAATTACAGCGCTCTATGAAATGCGAAACTTGAGATCAATACGTGGAGTGGATCAGAACCATCCAAATTTATTTATACAGTATGAGGGTGATAGTAATATAGTATGGTGATAGTTATACATGGTTATGAATGAGATCCATTGGCAATGCTAATATTTGGCAATGATGTATATCGCGTGGACTAACACCCGCAAATTAGATCATGTTCCCTATTACCCGCTCACGTCCTGTTTTATACTTACTAATACCAGGGATATAGCCAAGACACGTCAATGCAATATTGATGAATAAGTCACAGTGACAGCCTAAGAGAAAAAGTAGAATGAATACAAAGTTGTCACGACCACTGATTTATATACAAACCTCGTTCGAAGAAGACACCAAGGGGTGGTAAAATGATAGCTACAACAATGAAAATGAGCCTTGATTGTTAAAATCGACAAGACAACGAGCACTAACCGAACAGGAGCTTGCATAAATCGGAACAGGTCAACATTACTTATTGTGATGAGGAAGAGTAAAAGTTTCACGAAAGGATAGTAATAACGATCTAGCTTTTATAAATGAAGCGGTGTTGTGATTGTTGGGTTACAATTGTGATGGAAAAATGGAAAAGGGTCGAAAATAGATGCGGCATGAACATCATGACATCACAAATTAGTGTCACGCTTAATTGTGGTTGGGCGGCTGATGATTATATGGAGGAATAGTTTTTGGGGGGATTTCATGATGATTCGACAGCTGTACTTGAAACTGAGAACGCCACAATCTTCCATGCACTGGCTCGCCAAGGTGCCAATAAAAGTGCTCTCTGAGCTTGGCGTTTTGCCTTGATCGGATCAATAGTCAAGCATGTCTGTGCGTCATTTTCATACGCATCCGCTTTTGCATCAGCCGTTACACTTGTCGATGCAGTAACCATCTTGAGTGCAGTGGACGTCATGCTTGTAGCACATGAAGTGTCACGATTTAATAGAGCACTAGATGCAAGTCGGCTCCAGAGAATAGCCATCCATGGAAGTTGATGCACACTCTTGACAAGTGACCGAATCGCCTGTTCGGGATCATGCTACAACCAACGAGATTTGAGTTACTGGTCACATGTCACATATTTACTTTCATACCTGCAACTGGTATAACCGAGATAATAACCACGAGATTTTTTGGTCCTTGTCAGCTTGATCTAAGTTGGGTCGGTTTGTTTCCATCCGATCATTAGATTTCATTTCCGAAAGCCAAGAAATAAACTGTCACGCTTACATGCTGTTTCTGCAGGAACCTTGCGTAATTCTTGCATGGCAGCCTGAGTCAATGTTTCATCATTCTGGAGAATACCCATCACACACAACGCAAAGATCGCTGGCAAATAGCTTGGATTATCGGCAATGCTATGCAATGATAAGAGATGTGTTAGATCACTGATCAAAGTTATGGTTGTTATGGTGGAAAATCTCACCTTGAAAGCATTTGGCTCTTGGCAACATTACGTTGTTCATCTCCACCCAATGCCCATAGTACTTTGCTCAATAATACAGTGACATCCATGCGAAGATCAATATCGGATTCCGTTTCATTCAATGCTGTTTCAAACATTTCAAGTGACTCTTGTAGCTTGTCTTCAAAGTAATAGGCAATACCAGCTCCAAGTAAGCAATAGACACGTGATGATCCTGCACCTCCATGTTCAAGGGCATTCTCGTAATGTGTGTTAGCATCTTGGAAGTTTCCACTAGCACACAGTGTTCGGCCCAAGTTAGCATGCACCATTGCCATTCGTTGTTTGAGCACATTTTCGTCAGCAATACGCCCTTCTTCAACTTGTGCCTCGAGTGCTAGTACAGCACCAGCAAGTGCTTCAACTGCCCGCTCGTAATGTCCCAATCGCTCTAGCAGCAAACCAAGCAAATTCAAAGCCTGTGCATCATCCAGCTTTTGTTCCGTCAGCTTTTGTAATGCAAATGTTGGCGAGATCAACAGGTTGACACCACTGCTATCAAATCGTGGGAGAGTTGACAATCGTGAAAATGTTGTTTCCGCATAACCATAGCTTGCATCATACTATCAAAGCACAAGTGTCAATTGAGTGAAATAGTGGTTCCTAGTGATTTACTTACTGCTGTGCCATTGCTGGATTCAAAGGCATGTTGAAATACAGCTCCTGCATCTGTTGTTCCCCATAACGATGCAACATATGCTTGACCAACCCATGCAGAAATGTATTCAGGATCCAGAGCATGTGCCATATCAAATGCTTGATTGGCAAGTTCGTAATCTTGTTGCGTGAGACACAAAAATCCATAATTGGTCCATGGTACTGCGCTCTGTTCAAGTAATAGCATTAATACACAGATGCGTATTAAGATTCATCTTCTATAAAAGACTTACTCTACTGTTTAACTCGATTGCTTTGACAAGAGCGTACTGACTTGTCTTGGGAGATCCACGGATAGCAATGACACCAAGTGCGTTCCAAAATAGTGGCTGTGCAGGTTCCATCTTCAATGCTACCCGAATACAATGCATGGCCGTATCAGTGAGAATCGGTGTTGGCTTTCCATCCAGGTGGTTATTTTCAGCCATCCAATGGTACAACATTGCCAGATCATGCCATAAAGCTGGAGCAATAGCAGGATGATTCTTGCATACCAGTAAAGCTTGTTTGTAAACGAACGTAGCACATGCGAGCACCACACTTAATGCAGTTTTGGGTGGCAAGTAAAACTCTGAATCAGTAACATCCAACTGCACGAAATCCTTGACCAAATCAGCACATGGATCATCAGGTTGAAATCCGAGTTTTTCATGCGGTGAACTCTCTGATAAAAGTTCAATAACTTGTTGCAACTCATTGTATGGACATAACTGAATATTGGTTGGAATAATGCGATACATGCTGCATGCGTCACCAAGAAGCTTCCAGAAACCAACAATTGCTGAATCTTGTTGTATGCCAGTTAACGACAATCGAATGGTTTGTGCACAACTCTCTGCAGCACGTCCCAAGAAACCTTGTTGCAACTCTTCCTTGGCTTGTTCAAGATGGGTATCAGCAAGTCCTTTCACAGCAGGTAGATAATTCGGTTTGCCCTGTTCTTCAGCAAGTTTGAGAGTTTCTCTGAATCCAACAATGGCTTCATCCAAAAGACCAATGTTTTTCTTGACCAATGACTTTTCAAAGTTGGCATGAATAGATGATGGATCCAAATCCGTGGCTCGACCAAAAGCTTTGAGAGCAGCAATAAAGCGACCTTCGTGAGCATATGCTTCAGCCAATCCTTCCCAACAACGCAAATCGCGAGCATCACACCGCAACGCCTTTTGGAAACATGTGATTGCTTCATCATATTGATTGCCGTTCTGCCGTATATGTTTCGTTTAATATTGGTGTCACACCATTCCAACTTTCTACACTTACGATGTTTGCATAACCAAGTCTCCGCCAAGCCCATCCTAGCCGAGGAGCAAGTTGTGTCACTTGTTTAAACACAGCTTCAGCTTCTTCATGCTCATCGTCCTCAACGTAATAGTTGCTCAAATGAAATGCAGCATCCACTTGTAAAGGATCCAAAAGGAATGTCTTTTGATAAAGCTTCTTGGCTCGTACTGCATCGTTTTGCACCTCTCGATAAAAGTGTCCCAAATAGGCAAATCCACTAGCAAACTCGTGATCCAATTTGACGGCTCGCATAAAGTATTTGAATGCATAACTAGTATCTCCACGATAATCTCCTATTATCCTATAATCAGTTTCAAGCCTGGCAATATCATTGAAAGATCACGCACCTCCCATTTCCCAGTAAATTCGACCCATTCGGTAATAGTATTCAGGAATATCCTCCTCAGCAAGTTCAATCGCTTGGGTTGTGCACTCGATAGCCTTGTCATAATCGTGCTGCTGACAATATATCCATCCAATTTCTGCCAGAGCAATATGTCGTTTGGGATCCAGTTCATGTACTCGTTTGAAATATGATAATGCTTCATCGTGTTGTCCACCTTCTCGTAAAATCAATCCAACGCCCTGTGAAAAAAAACATGTTAAAGAGACGTAACATAACCCATCATCAGTACTGCTTACCTCCAATGCGCTCATTTCATCAGGTTCGCGTCCCAAGATCTTTCGATAGAATCCCATTGCATCCGGATAATATTTGGTATCAAGATGGCGGTAACAATGTGCCATACAAAGTTCCATTGAATCCAGAATCCTAGTATTTGAATAGTACGAGTTAAAATACAATCCTTTATGAAGATCGTATACCCGTTTACATACTTTTCTTGCATGATGCCCATATCTTTGGCTCGCTTCAACACCAAATCTCGTCCTTTGGTTGCATATTCTAAACCTGTTTCATATTCCTTGGAGTCGTAATAGATCCAGCATAGACATTGATAACCGAATAAACTACTGGGGCATTCATCCATTCCTTCCTACCGTGTGAATCAGCTTCCGTTATCTCTTCTTTCTTTGTTAGCTAATCTTACCGCAAATAGATCAAACGCCTGATCAATATCATTTTCCCTGTATAGCCGGTATCCACGAACAAGCTTTGTCAAACCAGTATCAGGAAATCGTGTCACAAGATCATCGAGAATTTGGCTATCGTATTGGTCTAAGGAATTCAATTTTAAAACAATCATCCATGCTTATTGTACATGCATTACATACCGATATCCTTTGCATCTGTTGTGTCGACGAGCACTTGCCATGGTAACGGATCATTGATACCAGCTTTGACGAGCGAATTAGCGAGTTGCAGAGCGTTTGTATATGACTGTGATCAAAAATGGATATCGTGAGTATTGGCAATATATACAATCCATTGCAATGTACCTCATTCTTGTCTTGAATAGCAGGAATACGCTTGTACCAATAGTTTAACAACTTGAGTTCAAAGTCTTGGATTGTCTCTGCGGATGCACCATTATCTTTAGAGAGTTGAAGAAGTGTCTCATACATATTGCCCAACTGTGTCTTTGCATTCACTTCGGCTTCTACTTGTGCACGAATTTGTTCCACAGGCCCTCCATTTACACCCAAACGACGTGATTGAACACGGCCCTCGATAAGTTTGGTCTGGTTGGCTTCAGTGATGCCTGTGATGATAGTCCAGATATCAAGGGGTGATCGCATGGCTTTGGTATCTTTGATCAGATCATAATATTGACTCGATGGCAAAAAGAGTTTGAGAGTGGCAATGTACTATTCAAAATAAACATGAATATCGACATGAGCTGAACACCATGGTATGATATGATTACCTTTTCTTCATCCTTATTCTCGTATACACGCACAAGCTTATTCAAGTAATCCACTACACGGTTGCCATCCCCACTGCATAGAATATTGATGTATCAGTGCTCTCTCCTTTCCATTGTTTGTATGGTTTCTACACACACCTTTCAGCAGCACGGGGTAGTAGATCATTCACAATCTTTGCCATGTCGTCCAATCGTTCTCGCTTTTCGTAAAAGCTGACAAGACCTTGCCAAGCAAGCATGTTATCAGGATCGATTTCAATGGCACGTCGATATGAATTCTCGGCTTCCTCGTCATCGTTGAGACCTGTATAAGCAACACCGAGAAAGACCCATCTGTTGGAAATAGTATGGTTGTCATTAGCAACCGTTGCATAGCATATATGGATCGTCTTACGCGTTGTAGTTTGCACCTTCCCATACGAGCACACGTTTGCACGCCTTGACAGCTTCGTCAAAGTTTTTCGCTCCAATGGCTTCACGTGCAGCCTTGAGATTCGCTTTTGAATTCATACAAGAGGTGCGTTATAGAAAAGAGCTGCAGGTTTCAAGAACCAAATTAAGACTGGACTATTGCTGCTGGATTTGACTATACTTGCTTGGCCACTTTATCCAATGCTCATTATGCAACGTATCCATTGTCCTTTGTGATTTATCAATCAATCATGTATCTTCTAGATTTAGAACACAATCATATCTATTTGAATTATAGTACCCTTAGAGATGATAGCTTATGAATAAAACATTTTACGTACAATCAGCAAGCAACTCGAGTAATGCATCATTCATTCACATCATGAATAAACAAGGAATAATTTCTTTGTACTCTATTGAAACATATGCATAATGGCTCAAGTACGAGGATCAATGACAATCGAATTGGGTGGTGGGAGATTATCAGCGTCATTATCTGAGGGATTATGTTGATTGTCGCGTATGACATGAAGGAGAATCCAATTAGCTATTCTGGCTAAACGAGGAAATCGATACGGGACATACACCTCGTCATTTGCCGTATCGGGTGATTCAACAATGAAATGATCAGAATCAGGTACTTCTTTCCCATCATCGGATGTTATAATTGCTGGGCAAGAGCGCTGAGCGGATCTCCTATTGCTGCGACCGTATATAGATGAACGGGGTTTGACACGCCGCATTGGAACGCTACGGGTATTTGAATCAGAGCATGAAATATTGCTGCTCACTGTAGTTGTCGTAGAAAGTGATATTGCATCAGTATCTGGTGTTGTTGGTACTTGTAAGAAACTCGGATCACCCAAATCTTGCTGCCCTTCTGCTGATATCGCATTTGAAGATATTGCAGAAGAATCATAGAAAATCCGTGGGGAACGTGCTTGCATTCTTGGTAAAGATATCTTTTCATTATATTCCTGCAGCTTTGGAATAGTCTTTTGTGATGCGGTACTAATGATCGTCGCGCTTGATCGACGCCGGTCGGGTCGTTCAACGATTCGAAATTCTTCCACATACTTTCGATACCAAGTGCGTGAAATCTCACGAATATATTCACATACAGCTGGCTCACTAAAGAATATCAATGTCGTCATTGCACCTTAACAAAAGAGAGTTGGTTCAATTGTTGACATTGTCTTTGTCCTTTGTTTTACTTACCTTCTGCAACCGACATGGCTGCATAAACAGCGGTGAATCCCATTGGAATACTACGTGAAGCCATGCCTGCAAGATGAAGGGTAAAACCGAATATATGGCAAAGGAAAGGTACTATTATTATACACATATTGGTCAGTGATCACAGACCAATTTGACATATCGTTCTTACCAGAAGAGTAAATGATGCAGCGTGTTATGACACGGTAAGCATTGCTTTGTGAAAATCTTAGACCATTATTCGTATCGGCAAAAGTGCCACCATGTATAATTTGATGGTTTTGGTATTCTTCACGTAATAACTTGATAGCAGCTATAACAGCACACAAAAGGCCGACGATCATGATAAAGAAAACGAGCGAGTAAAAATATATCTGCATACATAAATGATCGTCAGAGATAAGCGTTATCGTCAAGGTACTCTCTTCTCGTTACCCAAGATTCAACGTGAGCATGCCGATGTGTGAAATTATTATAGATCCTATTCAACAACTTTAGTTTGTGTTGACTTAGTTGCTATAGTACTCAACATACCAGCAATCTACATGTCGAGGATGTTCATCCTTCAACTGTGTCTCCTCGTAAATGGGTATTATCAGAGTTGTTAAGGAATATATGATACAAAATGGGTAATAAAAGCGCTCAAGAATGTTGGATCGCTTGACTTTAATTACAAACACCAATACAAGGTTTACACCAATCGTTGAAAGTAAGCAAGCACCCAGTACGTCAGAAAACTGCACCAGGATCGCAAGGACACGGCACGGAACAATGGCTCCCTTATACAACACCATGGACATATTGGTAATAGCATCGACCAGATTGACGACACTAGCCGTAGCGACACATCGTAATGATACACGATCTGCCATTTTACTCTTTTGGTATACGAATATCGCAAAAAATAAAACAGTAATCAGCGATCCAACCATCGAGACGACTGTTATTGATAAGGTGATTTTGGCAAGTGTTACGAATTGATGAGGTGAATATGAGAAGGATTCATCAATGAGCCATCCTTGCTGATTTTCACTCATGGATATAGGGTAAAGAGAAGTGAAAGAATAAAGCTATCCTATCTTTTTCTATAGAGAGACCCGTTTATTCTAACAAACAATGGGTGTGAAGGGTGTGAAACTGATCCAATTATTCGGATCTGTCAAAGTAAAATAGGGTGATGTTTAAAACTACAACTTGGCTTTGGGTTGCTGGATATGGTAGTGATTACATAATCTCACTACTATATTATCTATACGTGCTAGATCCTCTTTGGTAGCTCCTTGATGCAATGCTCCATATGAATGTCCTCGTAATTGGGTACCAAGGTCTTCCGCCTTTAAGCCTGTTACAAGCACCATGCTTGATTCCTTTCCCGACAGTATAGCTGTCTCGGACAAAACTGGTCCGTACAAGTGATGAAATGCAACTTGTCCGAGATCTGGATAGTATTTATACATGTCATTGGCTACTCGATCTGTGTGTCGGTCATAGATCTTATCCCATAATCCTCGTCCTCGTTTGCGTTGTTCTTGAATATCGTCCCACGTGTTCTCACGCCTAATGGATACAACCAATAAGATCATCATGCAAGTTTCCCTTGCTCTCATGCAGGTTACCTAATCGGTGATGATGGCAATTTTTCACGGATCGTTTCAGGAGTTGCATTGTACAATTGCTTTAATCCATTGATTGTCTATGAGAATGGATGAGATTATCATTCACCATCTGACACCCAATGTTTCATTTTACCTTTGGAAAACCGTGTGCAATGTAACTTTTAAGGATGCCATCACGCAGACGCATTACAGCCTTGATCTTGGCTTCTTCTTTCTCAGTTGCTGATCCATTCATGCCATCAATCTCTTTTTCCACAAACTGATATACATGTGCAACATCTTCTGGGTGGTTCAAAGATGAAACAGCTGCTGCCTGCATAGTTGTCCGCATATATGAGCACAACCACTGTCACGTACATTTGAAACTGGAATGGGCACTTACGGTTAAAACATACCACAGGTCGTCATTGGGTGGAAATGTAGTACGAATGGCTTCAAGTACCGTAACGAATGTCATGGTGACTAAAGCAATGTGGAAGAGAACCAGTATTAGGTCATCACTTTCACATAGGTGGTCGCTACTTGAAAATGCGCTGTTGCGCTGGTCATTTAACATAGAAGCAGCATCTCATTCTTGTATAGAAAAAACAATGAATTAAAAGGATCATTATTGTAGTTTAATTACTATATTCTGGACAATCTACTTGAGTCAAGTTGTGTGTTTTCATTTCTAATGCAGTGAGCTGTTTTCCATAAACACATGCACTATCAGTGCCAAAGGTCACTGCTTCCAGATCCAGACCACGACCTGCATCATGGCCATAATAAATATTCACTGGATGTGTCTCGTTGGCTTGTGCTCTTGTCCAATAGTCAGTCCAGTGATCTCCTTTACTCTTTGTGCGTTCAGGCTCTCCTTTGTGGATATTTCGCATATTCACAATCCAATAAGGATCATTGTCGACTGTAGATTCAATAGCTGGATCAAGACCACCATGCACGACACGTGAATTATTAAGAGTGGGGAATTCAATCACGAGAGGGCAACTGGCAAGATAATCATAATCTTCGCGTGTCATGTTCCTATATCACCCGTGGTCAATTCATTGATCATGATAGGGCACACATATACACATTATAATAATTCCTTACTTTACGATATCCACATGATCATCATTAAATTTAAGAGGATCCTCCACATCACCTTCCGGCATGGTATCTTTGGAATCTTGATCAATAGGACCATGTTGTAACTCGTATGTCATAAACCGAACAACAACGTGGTCATGGTTACCACGCACACACATGGCTCCAATTTCACGTGCATATCGAATCACACCGACATTATCTGGTCCACGATAAACTAAATCACCGGCCAACACAATCAAATCTCGATCAGGGTTGTAGTTGATTTTCTGGACCAGTTGCTTTAGTTCATCCGCACAACCATGTACATCACCAATCACAAAGATACGATCCTTTTGTTTCTCTATGTCGTTGTATGTTCGAATTCTTGTCAAATTGGCATAGGGTGAAGTGGCCTTGGCATACGCTGGTAGTTGAACTTGAGTACTGCTGGTTGTATTGGGATCGCCCAGATTATTCGTTGATGGTTGTTGAGGACTATTATCATTACTCTCGGATTGATTGTTATGCTGCTTCTGACGTGTTACAACCACAGATGGAACAACGACCACTATTACAATGACAGCAAATGCTGCAAGGCCTGTTAGCCACCAAAATTTCCTTGACATGTGTCTTTGTGCGTGCTATTGAAATAGTATGTCAACTATGGGCGAATAAGAAGCGATCCACTTGGTTTCAAAGGGTATATATATATATCCATGTGTTCCCGGATGTGGGTTCCGGGACAAAACCCTTGATTAATAATCTCATACAGCAGAAAACGCCTCCGTAATGCTTATATTAAAAAATGTAATCATAAACCTGACGATTCATCGGTTTTATTGTATACGGGTAAAAGATGATATGGATAAATAATAAACAATTGGCTTTTTGAAAGGGAGAATATTTTTTATTGACACAATGTACGCGCTATAATCAATAATCAATGTTTCGTTTGTTTGCCTTGATGCTTTCTGGCATTCTCATCTGGTAATCTATATATAATATGAATGATACAAGGCTTAGTTTAACGCCTGACCATGTCGCACGACTATAGATAGCCCAACTTACCTCCATTTTGTGTAATGTATCTCACCCAAGGCAAAGCCTGGTACCCACTCTTTTCCACAATCTTGAGATATCTTACTTGGATACCTGAAACGGTAAAATAGGGGATCTCAAACTTGATGTTGATCGGAGGTTTCTTCTCGGTCTCTTCGGCTAGATAAAGGACATTAGACTCAGTGAAACGGTGAGCATCAGTCATCCATGACACTTGCCAGCTTGTACTGATGGTAATCCGAAATGAGCACGCATGATGAATTCTTTGCCACCTTGAAATTGTTTAATCTTCCACACCAAGCAAGATCGTTCAGGTTTGTACGACACAGATCCACTACTGCTCTGTTTTTGACAGGTTGAGTAAAAATAGCGGGGACCTACAATTCCCATCACGAACCTTAAACTTTGGCGTATCAGCATCATCAGGTACAGGGACTTCGATTTCCACATTATTGGCTGTGCTTTTGCGTTTGAATTGAGCTCTTGCTTTGACGAGATATTCCACACGGGATCCAGAATAGGTTTCAACCACGGCTTCCACCCAGATTAAAGGTTTGACACTGGTCTGCAATCGATAGCTCATCAGTTCAAAGTCGCCATCTGGTGGTATAAAGCTGATAGTCCGATCATTTTCAAATCGAGAAAGGCGCACACATTGATGAAATTTGACATCTTCCATTTCAATGGCTTTGGTTGAATTGCTCCCTAAAATATTTTGGTTGCCATGTCAACATGTGATGTGGCGTGGATCCATTCCCTTTTTGATCCTACCTCGTCCTGTTGCTTCAAACATGACCTTGTCATTTAATCCCAAGCGTAATTCAGGCATGCCAGAAAGATAACATCGCATCTTGACAGCACCCAAGACTTCACTTCGTAGCACATTGCCGCTTGCATTGACCATGAGATTCACGCTTTCAATCACATCCAAGAATACTTCGTTCTTCTTGTATTTGATGCCTTCAGATCGCCAAGATACTGCATTGGTCACAGCCATGGGGGGTCGTACTTGTACTTCAAGCTTGTATGCATCTTGAGTAATATATCTATTTTGATAAATGATGAATAAACCATGTGATCTGCTTTCAATGTTCCAGCACTTACTCTTGTAAGATCTTTGTTTCGGTTGTTTGAGGATATCCAAAGTCCATCATCTCGTCCAATAGCTCATATACAATCACAAAATTGTCACGGATCGATTCCTCTTCCAATTCCTTGAAATACTCGCTAAACACTTGTGTCAATTTGTGGAGATATAACATGATCGACGCTGCATTCGTATTCTTCCTTGAAAGTGCAAGTACTATTGATCATTTGTCATATTAGCATTGTTGGTAGTAGGTCGCGTGGGTGATACATGATACGTACGATAGAGATTGCTGTGCTTCAAGTACAAGTAGTTGATACCGTCGTGTGTAAAACAAGGCAAAGGAATCTGCTCATCTTCAGCTTCGGACACCTGCAAACAAGAACGAAGGTTAGTATCATATTCAGACACGTCTTATTACTAGTCAAAGCTCACTTGCCAAAGGCATAAACTTTTCGACAGCGCTCATTGGAATATCACCTCGATAGTTCCGTGAAATGAGAACCTTCCCCTTCAGATCTAGAATAAACACTATACAACACCTTCAATTGCTTGTCCACACAAGAAAATTCTAATGGTCATTTTGACGTACCTGCAGATGCCATTGGAGCGCCGTCTGGTTCTTTGTAATGTCAAGATGTACTGAATGGACTTTATGCTGAGTGTCAAAGAACAAAGAGGTGTGTATCGACACGACCAGCCACTTTTGTGTTACCTTTAGGATATCATGCATCATCACATACTGTACATGTTCCATGCCATGCAAGGATCTATAATGAAATAGAATAAAGAACCAGTCCGATCATAGTAATATCAATCTAGCAATGTGCGTGGTTTGATTGTTAATGTAGATGGAGTGTGCATTGTTGGCTGTTTCATACTAAGAAATAAAGTGATACATTGTTATTTCTATGTTGATTCTCGTATCATCTTTCTCTACAATATGATTATTACTACAATGCTTATATTAAAACATTATTCATTTACAAGATACAGAACTAGTTAGTATGATTGGTGATGATCATTATGTACAAAGTGGCGATTGCTCTCCTTGTTGAAACATCGACAGCACAAGTAAAACAAGATCTGCAAAGGCACATGGACCATGATCACCAATGATTGTAACCAGATCCATTTTATCCTTGCTTATCTAATCGGAAGCATATGCTGCTACTGTGCCAAGTTGATGCCACGTGATAATAATCCACTGTACTGATGACAAGCTACTCTTGGGGTAAAGGACTTGAACGATAGTACATAGTTAATTTGTATTGGACGATCGATCATTGAATACTCTTGGCGGCGGCATATATGAATAAACATTTTCTCATTAACCTTATTTGCAGATCATTTACACTTATGATTGTCATATTCTGTGTTCATCCAGCTACGTTTCATTATTATACTATGTCTACTACTAGCAGCAAGCACCATCATGATAAGAAAAGCCGATATTGTTCTATTTTGGAATGCTTTTATTTCTAAAGTCAAGTGTGGATGACTCATTCAACAAGTTGTTTGTGATAAGGAAGGGGAAAGGGAACGGGAAAAGCAGGTTCCGGACCATCTATATAAGCGTGTAAATTCGATGAAGGGCTTTATGCTAGCTTTAGGAAACGTGGGCGGAATATATCAAGTAGGTTGCACAGAGTCTCGGCTTTGACGGCATGGAAGGGTAAAGTAGAGTGGCAAATGAGAAATGAGTGATCGACCCATTAACGGAACAAAGGCGTAAATGAATAAAGTAGGATGATCAAAGTAGTAGCAATAGTAGTAGCAATATGAGTAGCAGTAGCATTAAATGCACTAGCACGCGTAATAGTGGAAGTCAAGATTATTCCGAATGCTGCAAGGAGAACGTGGTTGGAGCATCAGTAAAAATAGCCCGACGATTGTCATGATCCTTGACCATTTTATCTTTCTTTCTCTTTTCCTCTTTTTTTTTTATTGATTTCCCCCCTCCTTGTCCACTATCAACGTCAACCCCCCACCCAATCCCTCTTTTATTCGCCCATTCACTTACTCTCCCTATTATTCTCTTCCCACTCGTTTGATCCAAAAGAAAACCTCCTCCTTTCCCTATGAGTACAATCAACAACGACGACAACAATATCACCACAGAAGACTTGTCTTGTCCTTGTACAGACTTGGTCGATGCTGACGGCCATTGTAAACAATGCAAACGTTCATTTGTCGATGGTGCTGCCGAGATTGAGCGACTGAAACGAGCATTACAAGAAAAAGATGCTGCCATGGAACGAATGCAACAAGATATGCATACTTTGAATCAGAAATATGTTGCCGAGATCAATCGCGTAGCTGAAGTGCAACATGAAAAAGATATGGTTGAACACGAACTTGAAGAGTTGAGCTGTCGTCTCTTTGAACAAGCCAATGGGATGGTTGCTGCTGAGAAACGTGAAAAATGGCTTCTTGAACAACAATTGCAACAAGCTCAAGAGCATTTACGAGCAGAGAAGAGTCAATTGCAGGAACTACGAGAGCGTATGATGAAGGATGAACAACATGAAGATGCTCAAGTGATTGTACGTGCACGTCAAGATCTACAACAATTGCATATCAAACGAGCATCAGCTACGAATTTGTATCGACGCAAGACAACAACGAGTACTGTAGCACAAAAGAAGCAACAACAGCAACAATCCAGAATTACATCCATGCCTCCACCACCCCCTTCAGCACCTGTAACTCAAAAAACAATGACCATTGATGAGATTCAGCTGGAAGCTTTTCAAGAAATTGTACAATCCAGTCGGTCTAAAAAGTTGAACCAGTTTGCATACATGAAGCATTGTCTTGCAGAAGATGTTGAACCTTGTTTACGTTTTGGTTCTCATTCTCGTCTCTCAGTGAAAAAACTCAATGAATACCTTTCTCGCCAACCATGCTTTATCGAACAACATCAACAAGATTCAGTTCCTACTGGTACAACTTATTCTTCCGCTGCAGCACGTCCTCTTTGGGAACGATTCTCATCCAATCACCATCACCATCATCAACAGCAACCTGTCTGTGTAGCATGTGGTCGATCATCAGAACATTCGCCTTTGAATTATCGTTTCCGAGTGGATGAAATGGATGAATGGGCTCCTATTGATCAGTATTGTCGTGATCGATTGGTAGCTGTGTGCGAGTTTTATGTGTTTATTCGCAATATCCAACATGGATTGTATTCAGATCGTGCCATTGATGACTTGTATGCGGAAAACATTTGCTTGCGTCTTCAAATGTTTTATTCTCGGTAAGATATAGGAGAAGAGAAAAGGTTGTCAATAGGACTGACGGTAATGGTTATCTAGTATGGGAGCACTTCCTGTCATCCTTGGTGGTATAGGAGTCGACCCTGATGCAGTTGGCAAGGCATCTCAACCACTTGATACTATTCCAGATGACGCGTATGTTTCAGATGGATCCATCTCAACTGGTCCTCAAACACCTGTGCAACCACAACTGGAAGAAATTGCATCATAGTTATTCACTCATTTCCCCCCCCCAAAAACTATCACCATACAACACACAGGATGCTGGATTCATCCCCTTCCATCCCTCTATCATCATTACATTATTTATAGAACTGTGCATTGCCTTAATACATTATATCCTTTCATCATCATTATCTTTCAAAAAGGGGTGTATGTGTGGAGCATTAAAGTAAAGGAGTGATCATCTATCTCTCTCTTTTCTCACGCTATCATGTATGACGCATAAAGTTTATAGCTAATATACAAAACAAAAAAAGTGCAGGAAAGATTTAATGATTGAATCGAGTGATTGATATGTGTGTGAGAGTGAGTGGGGTGATGGATGAGGAGAATAAAGCAAGTAATGATTTCTATCTATTCCTTCGATCTATCAAAAGTCTAGCAATAGGCCGTTGTCGTTTTGCTCGTTGCCTATATTGTTGGATATACATTGATTTCCTTCTTGCTTCTGATGCTGTCATTGCATAAACAATAGGTCGACTCGCACCTCGTCTCCTTCCAAGTGATTGATCATCTTGTTGTTGTTCAAGTTTCTCTTGCATAGCCGTTAGATAATCCACCACTTGATCGCTTTCGGGCATATAATACGTTGGCAAATGTTGATCGATATGTAACGCTTCGTCAAATCGTATTTCCATTTCACTAGGATATTCACCATCCTGTTGAGGTGGTTCAAAGGGTTTTAATTGCATCATATATTGTGCCAATGCTTCATCTGCTTCCTCTATCATCTTATTATTAGTTTCCTCTATCCTTTTTCCCTTCATCTATGATTACACTTACCATTATCCTGGGGTTGAGTAATACCAAGCATTTCTCGAATAGCTGCATTAGGTGGCGATGGATGATTACGTGTGGAAAAGAACGAACGCTCTTCTGACGATGAAAGACCGAGCAGGGGTCGATGCAACGAAAAGAAAGCATTATGAGCAAACTCGCTCTCCGGCATGTTGATTACAGGCATAAATGAGAGATGTTGCTGCTGTGATTTCTGTTGCTCGGTTTCATGCTGTTGTTGGACATTGTTCTTTTCTGTGGGTGGTATCTCTTGTTCTTCGCTCTTGCTGTCGTTATTGCTGCTACTGCTGCTGCTACTACTACTGCTGCTGCCGTCATTGCTGCGACCGTGGTATGAAGAAGAATAAAAGCGACGTGTGGTAGCAATAATAGCTTGTTGTCTAGTTGGTAGTATGCGACAAGCTGTTAACATGGTGTGTGTGTGTGTGTGTGTGTGTAAAGTAAAGAGAGAAAGTAATGAATGAAAGAAGCGCAAGTGGCGTGAGATACAAGGTCGCTCGTCATTCGCACACGGAGAAGGAAATCAAAAGTGACTAATAACAGCCCTTGCTTCCAAAGAACAATGGCATTGGGTTTTTCATCCCAGCAACAACATTCGCCATGTTGAAAAGAACAATGATTCTACGTTTTAGTATCAACTAAATGAACCATAATTGGGATCATCAATTCTAGCACAACACATGCCTATAAAGTCACACGCTTTGCCATCTCTCGCAAACACATTATTACTCATCTTGCTCAGACATTAGCTGCATATCCTATCTTAAAGAACAAGAAGAAATCATTGGTCTCTTTATTCTTTCTGTGCAACCCAATATAGAAATCACATTTACTAGCTCCCCTTCCTTTCTATCTATACCACCTGCATTTGTTTACGTTAGTGCTGCAAATATCAATCGTTCGGTTAAGACCATTTGCTACGTGCATTGACACGTGTCCCTGGAATTTTATGCGATGTGATCATTGTTGCCAAAGTAAGCTGATGAAGCTGTCGGCTTAACTTAACCCAGACCCACACAGTATGCGTACTGTCATAAAAGGGAATCATAGCAACCGGGTTTCTTATCCACGACAAGTAGAATATTAATCACGACTACACTGTAACTATATATCAAATTCGACATGCACCACTTTAAAATGACCTTTCAACATTATATCATAAGGCAGTGCGCATTGTAGCCAAATAAGGTTTGTGCAACAGTGTCACATGAACATTTATTCCCTCAAATTGAGCGTTAAAGATATATGTACATTTCCAAATCGTTGTTGTCGCACAGCATGAATGTATTTGTCCGTCATTGAACTAGCATGAAACTATTTCCTGCGTCTGTTCTTTGATGCCTTGTTCTTATTCTAATTGAAAATGATGATGATGAGAATCGATACATGTCAACGACTTGTATAAGCTTACCTCAGGTGCTTCTTTCCTTTTCTTGAGAGTAGTATTCGAAGTAGGAACGGATTTGAAAAAGTCGCTCATCCGACTCTGTGTAGCAGCTTTGACGTTCTTGGTGAGCTTCTCACAAGATTTGCGAATACGATCCTCACTATGATATGAAGCATCAGTACCGTTTCATGTCATTTCCTGTGTTGTTTATATTACCTGAAACCCTTTTCCTTGACCATGAAATCAACGATGGCTTCCACATCAGGTAATTCCCATTTAAGTTGAACATTGTCGGTTGAAGGCAAGACATCAGGTACCCTAAAGAGCTCACGTGCTTCATCATATTTCCAATCCTGTGGCACATTATCACGTAGTTTCTCAGGGAGATGCTTCAATGCTTCATCAATGGTCTTGTGTTCCTTGATCAAACTGTATGCACGTGCAGGTCCGACACCCTTGATACTGTCAACATAATCGCATCCAAGCATGATACACAAATCAATAAACTATGCATTCAATGTCAATACACTTGTAGGAGTCTTGTTCTTGTTTTGATATACCTCTTCATGTGATAATCCTAATCCTTCCAATGCCTTATCCAAATGCACTTCGTCAATGGGCATCTTGCGTTGTTCCGAAAATGTCAAATGGCGTAATAAGCGTGGTGAACCAAATGTTAAAGTATCCATGTCTTCGGATGCAGCAGCAAATACAAGATTGGCTTTGGCCAATGCAGCGCATTGTGCTTCGGCTTCACAGGGTGCCTATATATATGATATCATGTCAGTGACAATGGAAGGATGATGAAATAAAACAATGTTTGCTTGCTTGCCTCGACATAGGGAATGCCCATGAGCTTGAGTAATCGTTTACATTCATCATTGTGCTCTTGAGTGACTCTGACCGTACGCTTGGTATAGCGTGCCACTTCCTCACTCGTACCTATATTTGTTATAAGTGGTGTCATCCCTTGGTGCATGGATCATTTAATACTTGCCAACTTCATTTGCTTCGTCCAGATTTGCTTGAGCTTCTTCTTTACGTGCTTTACGTTTAGCTAACTATCCTTTCTATGAGTTATATATATAAAATGACATGAATAGTATACCGTTTTACCTCGCCAGACTTCATGGTCGGGGGTTTGCCATCAAAGACATACACGGGTTTTATGCCGTTGTCAACCATTCTCACTGTTCGATAAAACATGCCCATAAGATGACTAAAAGTTGCTGTCAGTAATATGATCTATAACATATATCCTTCGGCTCATACCTTGTTGTTTCTCCCTGCTCATTCATAAGCATTTGGCCGTCTTGTTGTCGTACAGCAATCATAAACTGATATATGCTCATGGACGCGTCGATCGCTACCTTGCGTCCAAAATAACTGTCAATGCTATGGCTCTTGATGGCTTCAGGTGCATGTTCTGAGATCAGCTTGGTGAGACCGTGAATACCCATGGTGATTGGCGCAGATCACTGCTAGAGAAAGTGCAAGATCAAACAGTGGACGAAAGAATGCTCTGTGGCGCGCGGTGTGTGATTCATTGTTCAAATGCAAGTAGTCAGGTGACCGCCTTGACACAAGTTACTTGAGCTCAATACTTGATTACACAACTCTTGAATCATCAATCTAGATTAGATAACCAATCTTTTATTGTATGAATGTAACGATACTAAACTATAATATAAAGGAAACCATTTCAATCCTACGCTACATTGGCTGCTTTGTTTTATTACTCGAGTGATTCAATACTGTTCATGGATCCTACTATTCAACCATATTGACGTAGTGATGCGCTCATGATCATCCAAGTCTTGATGGTATCCAAGGGTCATTTGATTGTAAAGGATCATGTGGCAAAATGTCAGACGCGTGAGAAAGGCTCCGCATCCTATCTCTTTCCACTCTGAAGGCGCAACATGAAGTTCAGCATTGGATCGTTTTCCTCCAAGAAAAAGCAAGAGCCAAAAAGAGCACTTGAAGATACATCTGACGGTGAATCAACTTCCAAGGATGCTCCCAAACGAATGCGATCGACTGTCATTCAAGCCGACGATGAGGACGAATTTCTTGCCAGTGCCGGAATTGGTATTGAGTCACTCGTTTAAATCATGGAGTTGAAAACTCACTAGTTATGGTTACTTGTAATCAATAGCACCTTCTTCAGTACCCAAAGTATCAGCACCACCAACAAATCAATCAGCAGAAGAAGAAGAGGATCCATTGGATGCATTTATGGCTGATATGAATGAACAAGCCAAAAGTGCCAAGAATGAACCCAAGGCATGTCATGATATCAATAGAATGTTGACATGTTAACCCTTTATTGAATGGATAGGCTCAACGAAATGATCTTGAAGAAGAAGATGATATAGAAAGCTATGTACGGCATATGAAGGGAAAAGGCATTACGGTGGGCAAGCCAAACTCGGATACCTTGCATCGACGTGATGAGGTAGAAAGAATATTGTTATATGTGCAACTCGAGCGGTGTGAGTTGAAGATCGCTTGTTGTTAGAATGCCAATTCGGATGACGAGGTGTACGCAACGGCTGCTCTTATGGACGATGATGACGATGATGATGGTGTTGGTCCTATCAAGAAGGAAATCGAACCCTTGGCACGTGTCAACCATGATGAGATTCAGTATCCCGAGATTGAAAAGTACTTTTACGAAGAACACAGTGATATTGGTGCCTTATCCTTGGAACGTGTTGCAGCTATTCGACGTGAACTTGGTTTACACGTGACTGGAAGTGATCCACCCAAGCCATGTATCTCTTTTGCTCATTTCGGATTCGATGAAAATGTCATGTCAACCATTATCAAGGCGGGTTATTCAGAACCATCGGCTATTCAGAAACAAGCAATTCCTACAGCTCTCGAAGGTCGTGATATCATTGGTGTTGCAAAGACTGGTAGTGGTAAAACAGCTGCTTTCGTTTTACCAATGCTTGTACATATCATGGATCAAGAAGAATTGAAAAAAGGCGATGGTCCCATTGGTCTTATCCTTGCACCTACACGTGAATTGGCTGTTCAGATTTACTCAGAAACCAAGAAATTCGCCAAAGCCTATGGTCTTAATGTTGCAGCAGTATATGGTGGTGCATCCAAAATGACTCAATTCAAACAATTACGCAGCAGCAGTGTGGAGATCCTTGTTGGTACACCAGGTCGATTGATTGATATGATCAAAATGAAAGCAACCAATCTCAAACGCGTCAGTTACCTTGTATTGGATGAAGCCGATCGCATGTTTGATTTGGGTTTTGGTAAGGAGACAAAGAGCAAATGCGTATCTATACGCCATGATGCATTTTACTCACTTTTTTTTTTCCTTTAGAGCCCCAAGTTCGTTCGATTTGTGACAATGTACGACCCGATCGCCAAGGTACAATTCTCCTATTTTCTTGGGTTATTGTTTACATGGTTAACTTTTTGCATGTCTTAGCTCTCCTTTTCAGTGCCACATTTCCCAAGAAGGTGGAATGGCTTGCACGTCAAGTGACTCATGATCCAATTCGCATCAGTGTGGGAACCACCGGTCAAGCGAACGAGGATATTACACAAATTGTGTCAGTCATGGAAGATGAAATGTACAAATGGGATTGGTTAATGCGTCGGCTACCAGGTTTCTGTGCAGGTAAGATATTCGATAGGACATGCATGAATCTGTCGCTAAACTTTAAAATTTTATTATGCAGAAGGAAGTGTCATCATCTTTGTGTCACGTAAAGGGGCTGTCGATGTACTTGCATCGAATCTCGGAGATGCCGGTTTCGATTGTAAGTATAGGTGGATGACTTCTTGTTATGGAGTTTGATACATATTGTTGTTTAGGCGGAGCATTACATGGCGATCTTATGCAGCATGAACGTGAGAGAGTACTTCGTGACTTTAGAGCCAACAAATTCACTGTATTGGTGGCAACTGATGTGGCTGCAAGAGGTCTCGATATCAAGACTGTCAAGAACGTTGTCAATTATGATGTTGCTCGTGATATTGATTCTCATGTACATCGAATTGGACGAACTGGTAGAGCTGGTGAAAAGGGAACAGCCTATACTCTGGTTACAAAGAAAGAGGACAAGTTTGCTGGCGACTTGGTTCGAAATCTCGAAAACTCTGGACAAGCAGTACCAATGGATTTGATGAACTTGGCTATGACAAATTCACGCTTTCGTAATTCCAGAGCATATGGTGGTCGTGGTAGAGGTCGAGGAAGAGGTCGAGGACGTGGTCGTGGTGGTCGTGGTGGTGGTGCTGCACAATTTCAAGGTGAGTATAACATGCTGGAAGGGGAATGCATCATGTTGATCATTACTCACCTCTTTCCTTCCCGCGTAATTAGGATTTAGTATGACAGGATCCAATACAGAACCATTACATCCACGATCGAGACCATCATTTGGACCGATGAATTTCCGAAAAGCAACAACAGATGAAGCTGGCGCTCATGGGCTCAATACAACTTCAACAATGCATCATCATCGCAAATAGTAGCTTTCATTGGTGGTGATCGATTGTAATGCATACGGATGCATGGACCGGTTAATCTCAACATCCCACATTTACATCTTTTGTTTGTGACACATTAACCCATCTGTTTATTATCCGATATCTTATTAAATCAAAGCATTCTTATATTAAAGCTTATCGCTTACGGCTTAAATAACCATGTCCCAACATTTAACACTTGTTGCTTTATCTTGTTCTAGTTGTAAAGTGTCACACCTTGTCCCTTGGAAAAAGGAGATGCAGGCACAAGATCGCGGTGGAATGTGCGCTTGGCATGGTCATGAGGCGGGGCTCAATGTGAGAGCGAAAGATTTATGGAGACCGCGCATATACAAAGATGCATATCGCTTTTGCCATCTTATAAACAAAATTGAGTTGTGTGGCGATCATAAGGCAATGATAAAGATACGTGTGCACACACAATCACACTCACATTGTTGTCACTGTTTTCACGGACATGTTTGTGTCGCCATGTCATGTGGTATGTGATAAAAAAACAAAATTGGTCAGGTTGGCATTCTCCTGTAAGACCTGCATTGGCTTTGGAGTGATACAACTTTTACGCCGTTTCTGCAGATTATTAGATCTAACCAACATGAACGTATTTATCGCATAATATAACTGTAAATTTACACAACGGATAATCCCCTTGTCTATTATTGCGTATCATAAAACCATATCCATCATTGTCTTTCACACCATCTTCTTTGGTGTTAACCTTGACCATGTGTACAACCACGAATCGTGCACACACTATTATTTCTTTTCGTTTTGCCGGTTACACAAGGAGAATGGTGGTACATGATCGGATACAAGTGCTTAGGGGGAAATGCATTGTGGTGGCTAGATGCATGGCAACGGAGCACCATTATCAAAAGAGGGGGTTGAAAAAGAAACATCTCAAAACGAGTCGAATGATATAATGTATTTGAGAATACGATGCTCCTCGTGTATGCAGACAAGAAACAAATGGTGTGACCTATATTTTATAATATGGATGATGATGATTGGTATAGTAAAGGTGATGATTGATCGCCAACAACAATGAGGACGCTGGTGTCACGCGCGCTGGTACGATTTAGGTCAGTTCTCTCACTTGCTCTCTATGATGTTTATACGTGTACTACCATGTTTGCCACCCCATAAGCTCGTTTTTTTGTCCGACCCAATGAATTTGCCCTCGTCATGGTGCCATTCTTTTTCTGCAGTCGAGAAATAGCCTGCAACCTTCTTTTCCCAACAACATCTTCTCAGATTCTCAAAAGCGTAAATCACGTAACGATACATGCAAGTCTACAGTGCTATCTTAAACTGAGCTTGTTCTGGGTTCGGGGATGTATGAGAGGGATATCACTAGTGCCGCTGTGATCGGATCCACTTGAAGAGGAGAGGGGGTCAAATATCGATTGACGAGAATAGCAAAGAAGGGGAACTGTAAATGTGAGTATACACGGAGGGTTTAAACACAAGGTTCAAGGCACTAAACTCCTATGACAACAAAAGAGAATAACCAGCTATTGACAACGCCACTGATATTGTAGCACTATTACCGCCATCTTTAAATTCTCTTGAATCATTGTGTTGAGTTTTTATTAGTGGCTGCATGTAATACATCAGCATGTATTAAAAGTGTTTTGATGGTATTATGGTACAGCAGCATGTTGGTTGGTTCTCATTCTTGGTTGATTTTATTAAATGACAAGTCAATGTGGGTTGTCGACAGGATTCAGGAGCATCAATACAAATAAAGAACGAAAACCTGTCGACATGGCAGCGGATGCCTGATTCACAATACAAATACGCCTAATACGTCAACTGCACACATGTTGCAGTAGCAAGCTTTAAAGATGCGTAGCAACACTATCATTAGCACACTCCTTGTATGAACGTTGGAATAAAGAATGAGGAGAAAGACCTGTCAATGTTGTTATGTCTTTGTTCTCTCCTATCGTGCCTGATTGGCATAGCCACGTTGAAGGTTATTTACTGCTGTTGCTTCTTTTGCAAACGAAGAAATATCTTGATGCTGTAAAAATAGGGGCGTGATGATGTAGGATGGGGGGCAAAGGGGAGAGAACACAACCAATATCCTGATGTATTGGGGGGGGAGGAAACGATTGATAGAACATCTACCACCCCATCGAGATTAGTTATTTCCAAAAGTATTGAGGATGGAGGAGCAATGTTGCACATACAAGCGCACACACACACACACATACATACATACCAACGTGGATCTTTTCAGATGTTGTACACCGCCTCCCGGATACGGGACGGATATATAAAGGTCGCCTTTCAAGTAGACCTTTTTGCTTGACTTATATTTCAACACTTATTTCCTTTTTCTTAATATCCCCATCATGGCACCACGATTTAACTCTTTTCTCCAAGTCATTGCACATGCCGACAAGTTTCCACATGAATTTGACCCAAAGAATCCTGACGAAGTCCATCACACCATCCCTTTTCGACTTGGACCTTATACCGTGGGCAGAATCTTACCAAGCACATTACCAGCTTTGATCGAATACAATGACGCTCAACAACATCCACCTTTTGAAATTGTTGAAGGATCTTATATCTCATTTGCATCATGGGTCAATTCCTTCGAGAAGCGTTCTCAAGTCATGAAAGAATTGTTGGAGACTTGGCGTGCCAACAAAACATTCAAGGTGCTTGCTGGTAATTAAAATAAACATAACAATGCGCCTTATCATATTGCTGATATGGCTTTATCATCAGGATGGCGAAATGAAATCTTCCCAGTTTTTGGCGACTCTAGTCGATCCGACAATGTATCATTTGTCATTGAGCGTGCAGGTACACCGCTCTTTGGCATCTCACAATTTGGTTCACACTTGAATGCCTATGTGCGTGATCCTGTGGATGGTAGCATCAAGCTTTGGGTAGCGAGGCGCAGTCTCACCAAACAAACTTGGCCAGGTCTCTTGGATAACTGTGTAAGCATATTGGGTGATTGAAAATCCATTCCTCGTGACATATTTCTCATCACGCAAATTGTACCGATCTAGGTGGCAGGTGGCGTTGCGTACAACCAATCAACCCGTAATACTATCATTAGAGAATGTAATGAGGAAGCCAGTATCCCATCAGAAATTGCAGAAAAGGTATGCAATTTCACATTATCATTTCATTATCCATTATCACAATCAATAGACATAGCGGATAGTGGATAATGAAAAGCTAAGAATATAAACATGTTGCTGACCTTCTAAATCAGGCTCGAAGCGTGGGTGCAGTGACCTACTTTACCTACACAGACCATGGCCTAGTACCCGAGACACAGTAAGTTTTTTTTTTTATTTTATTCCCCATACGCCGTATTGCTTGCCATCTTTTTATGTATACCCGAACAACGTATCCTCCTTTGACTCCTTGTTTTGCCATACATGTATACATCTATTCTCCCTTTTCACCTTAAAACCAGCGATGTTGTGGAGCACATATCAAGCCTAGTTTGTCTAACCATTACATTACATCATCCAGGTACACATTTGATCTTGAGCTTCCCCATGGTGTAGTTCCCACCCCACAAGATGGAGAAGTAGACTGTTTTTATCTTTGGCCACTTGAAAAGGTAAGGATCATTCTCATGGCGAGTTTGTGGTATCATATGAGCATCGATGGGCGGCGATCTTGATCAATGTAATACTCACGCTCTGATCACATATTCGCAACTTCCAGGTCCGTGAAACGTTATTGAATGATGAGTGGAAACCCAATTCAGCTTTGGGTAAGTTGTGTGATCATGAGAAGCAACAAGGATGTGACCGATGCTAATGTGTGCATTTTTTATCTAGTAACCATTGACTTTTTGATGCGACACTCGGTCATCAACGCGGATACTGAGCCTGATTACATTGATATCACTTATCGCTTGCATCGAAAGCTCGAATTTCCTACACCACATAGGATGCCTGAATTCAGCGTCAAGCCTATGAATACCGTCATGTGAAGCTCACATTCAATGTGTCTATGACAGTATACCACACATTCACAATCACATCCTCGATTTCCATCTATTATACCTGTTGTTGCAACAACCAACTATATATATCATCCTATCACACCACCCCCTTCATTGTGCTCTTTTTATATCCATATCCCTACTCTCTTTGTTCAACTTCTTTTTCTCGGCTTGCTGAACGAAAAAGAACATTGCCAACATGGATTGAGGAAATAAAATATCATCGTCTAGTTTCATAGCATCTTCATCATCATTTGCAAACCATCATCTATTGCAGATTTCAATGGCTGTGCATTGTGTAATCACCCGATATATGCAGATTTATGTAACAGCCGCAGTTTTACGTACGTGTGTCGGATTTTTACATTTCGAACAAGGGGTACACATAGATTGTGTATGTCGTACATGACACTGCAGTGGAAGATTAAAAATCCAAAATACGTTCTGTATGCATGTGTTGAGCAAGCTTCATTGCGGAGCCGACATAGTGCATGAACAAGAAGTAGTTGGCAAGTACGCATTATGCAAAACCATCACTTTCTTCTGAGACCTTTATCGCATGCAGGTGCATCCAAACACCGCGATTATTTGCACTGTGTCTGATCACATACTTGTTCATCACATGCTGTATCCGGATGTCATGCTATGCAGATACGCCAGAAAAAGTTGTTTGAAATTTCATGTTGCATGGCATCGAAAGGTCTAGATGCATACATATTTTGCTTTTTGTCATAATAGCAAATGCAAGTGCCTTGTTCCTCACATGACTGACAAGTGATCGATGATCGATGGGAATAAATCATCATGGAGGATGATAAGCGTATAGCCATCTTTGCATGCATGCCACACTCTACCCACAGACTCGGTGCCCAGGGTTCCACATGTCGCTTACGTGTGATTGCTTGCAAATAATCTCACGGCGATGGCTTAATTCAAGGCAAGGGCCTTTGTCTTTTTGTGTTACAATAGACAATGAAAGAAATCTTTCTCGTTGGATTACACACCATGAGCACGTTTTCATTATTCATTGACCTCTCCTCTTCGGCCTTTTCCCAATACATTGTGCTCTGTACAACTATAACGGCCATACGACCCAGAATGGAAAATAAAACAAAGACACACCATCTCAACCATCGATAACACGCTATAGAAGAAAAAGAAATGGGGACTTTAATTAAAATCTATGAAATGAAAAAGACTCCTCCGCCCGATAAATCGGTACAACCGACGAGGAGGAGCCTTAGAAAGGAGCGTAAAAAAAGGCCAACGCCCCTCCTCTTGAATGAATGAACCTTTTAGCTACACCCATCGATGGGATATTGAAACACCATCATCCAGGGCAGATTTATCTTTTGCTTCGATCCACCCAAAAGAGACGCATGTTTTCTCCGATACATTTTATATGGTGGCCTAAAGGATCCATGCCAGAGACTAAAGATTTCATGCCAAATCGCTGGATTATTCTCAGCATTCATTCGTCGACTGAGATTTGGTAGATGCCCTTTCCCTTGCTCTTTGCTTTCGCTATTGCATCCATCCACGATGGGGTATGGGGTAATGACCATTCACAATTTCAGAACCATTCCCATATGTTGATCTTGTTACAAGATGCATGGATAGTGTTGGATCATCATCAGGTGTGTCAGTCAATACGGATGATTCTAACAGGAGAGCAAGATGGGGAAATGGATATAACTTGTAGCTGGATGTTCCTTTGTTGATGGTGCAAGGTATATGAAATATCGCTAGTATAATGCTGATTATAAAGTTGGTGACGGGTCGAAATCGATAGGACATGATCGAAAGTATAACCTTAATTGGTGACGAAAGTATGATGTTTGGCATTCTTTGGCTGTAGTGAGCTGGCAATGTGAAGATCATACCATTCATCCAATGGATTCTTCCCGGCTTCCGAGATATCTTGGTTGCACAAGCATGCCAACTTATAGCATTTGCACCTTGATACAGTGATATATCTTGCTTGCTCCTTTGTATTTGCATCACGAAAGGTGCCGTGGTTATTGCCGAACCAGTGAAACCAACGGGTACTCAAGATGGAGATGATTTGTAGATATTGACAACATAGTAGATTCGAGTGACAAGTAAATAACTCTATGATTGAAAGGATTGAGCGGAGGAGCAGGGATAAGATTTGTTATTGTGGTACCTTGATCGCGTTACTGGTAAGCCACGTTGCTCAAGCTTTACGCTCACATCATTCATAGTTCAATCTTTAAAGGGAGATATTATGATTCCGCACGCGTAACGAATTCTTGGCAACTTGTCATGGTACAAGGGTAAGGTTGGTGTGAAAGAATATCGCCAAGGTCGTGTGTTATCAACGCATCATGGACAATAACGTTGGAGCGTCAATATTCATTGTTGTTCATATCATGCATCTCGCATCTATGGGAAAATGTTATATTTATAATCAGCAAAACAAAATAAAGGTTAAAGATTATCATCCATAAGAAAAATGTTTATATATCTTACCATCATCCAAAGTGGTTCTTGTTGTTAACACGTGATGTATGTTACTGAAATATGAAATTGTAGAGTTGGATGGATGAGATGGATAAAATGATGTGTGTGTATATTTTCATAAGAACCAGGTCTTTAAATAAGAATGGGAAAGAGAGAATGAGAGAGAGAAAGAGAACTAAGAGATGTGTTGTGTATCTTGGTGCAAAGTGCTCCGTAATTATGTGTCGGAGTCAATAGGCCCAACGGTAGCCAAGCGATTGAGCAAGGCACACCACCTTTATCTCACTTGTCCGAACGTGTGCTTCCAAATGCACTGTTTTCTCGGAAATCATTTTCTTACATGACAATTGAGGAACAACCCTCCAATGTGGACACGGACTTGCCACCACGTTACAGTCAAATTAACCTTCATGGCAACAATCATCATTTACGTGTAGACTCGACTGCATCTACACAGCAGCGTCCCAACACACCTACACAACCCGAGGTAACTTGGATACGCCAAACTCACATACATTGATAATGACTTTATTCTATCAGCCTGCACATCATTTAGCATCTCAACTGGAGCTTAATATCTTAGCATCAGAATCAGTGCATTGGCCAACACCGTCACCACCTTATGAGTCGTGTTGTATTGTGGATGAACGATTCATGTTATTAGGGCATGCAGTACGAGGTGTGGAAGTAATGGATTTGAAACAACAAGCAGTGAAGCCAAGAACTATTCTATGGATCAGAGTACGACAAATGATTATCAATAAGCCATGCCGGGTGATTCTGATGATTGCAGGACGCAACAAACGTGTACGGTGTTACTCTCTTGATGCCATTAGAAAACTATGTTATGCCATATATCGAATGAATTGGCAAGATCGTTATGAACCCGAGTTTGATTTACCCAGCATCAGTGATTGGAGATTCATTGCATCATTATCAGGAAGATCATCTGATGAAGCACCCACGAATGATATACCACCACAATCATCCATACCAAGATCTGCACCATCAGCAGTACCAGATGAACTTGTATTAGCAGGAGGATTAGCATCCAAGCAACATTATTTATGCAACAATGTACCATTGCAGGATTACCATTACAAGCTTTCAGAGAGCAAAGATGTATTACGAATGGATTTATATCAGACGAGTGCATTTATCTTTGTATCAGCCATGCAAAAAGATAAACTGGTGGTATGGCAACACCGACGCAGTGATCAAGATAAGCCTTGGCGATTGACTCCAATGTACAAATTCAAGGTGTATTGGATACCTGCAGAGCCACGATGGGTATCATTTGCAGATGATCGAATTGCATTACGATATTTGCTTGCTGTTTTTTCAACAGAAGCTACAGCCATTGGATTACGAAACAGCAAAGTACACACGGTGCCTATCGACAAAAAGTTGACAGAGCTTTATCAAACAGGATGGCTACGAGCACAATTGGATGATCAACAACAGCAATCACCACAATCACGTGCACGCTCTCATTCAACACCACAATCTCCTTCAATGCCTTCGACAGCAGCCATCAATAATAACAACAACAACTCCAGCAACGTACCACCTTCTTCCTCTTATCCTGATCTCACGTTAACATCACCACCGGCTATGCAATGGACTTCTTTAATTCAACTACCGTTTTATCCAAGCAGTATTGCAGCCAATACGCTCACTACCGATTATTCAAATCCACCTTCCTATGATACCGTTGTCACATGCTCGCCATTGGAAGCTGCAGAACCTGTTGCCCTTTCCTCCACCACCTCTCCCCAACTCTTTTTCGCCACGCTTGGTTGTCAGAGTTACATTATTGATCTTTCTGGTCGTTTGTTTTCGACTCAAGTGTATGCATGGACACATGAACCACAGCATATTGAATTTATTCAACTGGGTCAACAACAACAACAACAGGATGCAGTCGATGACCAAGATTGGTGTGTCGTGGGATTTAGTCGAGAGAGCGTTGAAATATTACGTTTTCGAACTGGTGAACATGTGCATCGCATCATGAATGGAGTATCAATATGCTTCCTTGGACGATGGAACAGCTCTGTAAAGCATAACCGGACCAAGGCTCTCTTTTGGAGTTGTGCAACACCTCAAGACATGTCTCATGTTTACATGCTACAACATAAATAAATCACTTTTGTGTACTATTACCATAATGACATTGTTGACTTTGCATCACACGCATTTTCCATTGTGCGTTGGATGGATGTTTTACCCATTGTACCAAGATAGCCAACCCCCCTTGTATCTAGTCTTGACATATTGAAAGTGGAATCAAACATAAACATATCCCTCTCTTTTAACTGGAATACGTTCCTTGACTCTCACTTGCACACGTTTCATATCCAATCACATCTTTAGCTTTATTGCTTCCTTCATAACTACAATGACAATCAAAGCATAACAATGAAAAGCTGAAAATGAAAGGTTTAATCAATACGCATGTTATCTTTATTCCACAGGGATAACACCCACTGTGAATTCGCATCAAACTTGAGTATGCAATCAAGGAGTCACATCATAGAGGGAAGAAATATGTGACAATATCCTTGTTTATACATCATACGTATTGTTGGCGAGTGAATATATGCACTTACAAAGGGAAGCTGCATGAGTTGATTTATTGGGTGGAAAAGACTTGGTGTGATTGATTGTCCAATCGTTTACATATCAGGGGCTGTATTCTTATCACAAAGAGACATGTCATCATTTGTCAGTATGACCCACATGCTCTGTTGAAATTAAATTTTGGGTAATGCCTATCATTCTCGATGTTGTTTTGATCGCAATACATATTGGGCACACCTCCTATGTACTTGTTAAATACATGATTCCAGAAGCAGTATCTTTTTGCTGTGTACATTGTTGCATACGCGAGAACATTCGATGATAAACTATTTTAAAGCTGCTCTCATCCTGTCAAACGCGATTCTAATAGCAACCATGTTTATTATGCTCGCTGCATAATTTGGGGGATCGATGGTTTCTCATCCACAATCAAGAACAGATGTAGAACCTGCAAGTGACCAAGGTTCATTTTGTGTATAAAAGGTCATGACTTTGGCTGTTCTCTTGCCTTTTTTTTCTCGCGGGGACTTCGGTGTTAGGAACAAGATCTTACTCTCTCTCCTGCCAGCCCATAAATTCTCCCAGGTCTCCTTCGCTGTGGATTGTTTTTGTTACAAGTTCCTTTCCTCATTCCCTATGACTTGGCTCATGGTTGACCCATGGACAGGGTTTAGTAACCCGTCATATTTTTGTAAGTCGCTTGGTGGATACCATCGTTATAGTGGAATCTTATGCTAACATTTGACATCTCCCATACCACCGTGGTCTTGGCAACTTATCCTCACCGCTTTTCATGATTTTATTAATTGGTGAGTCTCAAACAGCACGTATCAGTTCACAATATTCTGACATTCCATCACAACAGTTTTGTTGGTAACTAGATATGTATCTGGCCTACACCAAATAAATGGTTTCATACACTGCACAATAATTAAGAGAGTAAAGTTACTTTATAAAATGGAGTTCAAGATATCCTTTGCTTTTTAATGGAATGAGTGTCGTCATCATCATCGTCTAAAACTACAGAGGGAGTTGGAGCAGAGGATGTGGCATTATTTGGATCATTACGATTGAAACTGTTCTCGGGTGGTAAAAGTACACCATTTCGCAAGACCAGTCTCTCGTCCTCGGGGTATGTTGAAAGTGCTTGAGCCATCTCATGATCAATATATAGGTCTTGGATGCTTTTGTATTGTACATTGCAAATATAGCATTTCCATACACGTCGTAATAACTGGCATAAGAAAAAGACGCGAGCGTCAAAACAAGATGCATGTGTACAATAAATCCCGCGTGCTGGATATTCAAGACGTGATAGGAGCATTGGATCCAGCAATGATATTGATTGATCGCCTAATATCAACTCGTCTTCTTCATTCTTGTCATCATAACCATTTCCACTAGCACCACTCGATGGTGATGATGATGTGTTGATACATTTCACAGAGTTGAAGCAAGAGTTAAATATTGCCTGCAATTGCTGAATATCTGATTTGGGTACATAAGGAGATGGGAGGATATCCATCATCTGACGTTGAATGATGGGCTGTTGTTGTCGAGGCGTATTTTCCATGATCCGCACAGCATGAGTACTTGCAGATTGCAAATAGAGTTGACCTGTCAACTGTGTAAAAGAAAAAGGCATCAGTATCTCGAATGTCACTCACACATCTATATCCAAATGCTTACTTCCAAAGGAGATTTGCACCATACTGTGCACACGGATAATTCCTTGACATGAGCTTCACAATCGCATTTGATATCAATGGTATTTGTTTCAGTGGATTTTTCGAGTACACTATGCCAATCCACCTTGTCTGTGATATCAATGTGTCGATATCCTTGCTTGATCAATTCCTACAAGTGACCGAGTCAATCTATGCCATTGTTATGATATCCTTTCTCTTTAATACCTGATCATCCTTTGTCCATTGTCCTTTTCCATGTGTATCCACCGAGAAATAAGTTAGATCAGGATGCCATGTCATCCATTTTGACAACCAAAGATACAAATGCAAGCGAATATCCTTATCATCCGCTTTCCTTTTGACACGAAGCTTGGCATATTGTTGAAGTGGTTTGATGGGTATAGAAAGACATAACTCGTGCATTTCTTCTTCCAAGGGTGGTACTGGTACTCGCAGTAATTCTTGATCACGTTCAAATGCATCTGTGGTAGGTACCAGGTCATATGCTAGCCCGGATCGAACAGGATGGCTACATTGAATTCATTTCCATGGTTACTCGAATGTGTTGTTTCATGATTCATTCATTACCTTTCACGAAAGAGTCGCTCTGCTCGATCTCTTGCACGCCAAACAGGAAATCCAGGATACAGCAAATCAACCACCTTACGTGCAAGTTCAGCTTGCTTCATCCGTGCCGTTGCTTTGCTGGTAGCTATCCCCAGATCCACCATGTAGTTGTATAGGATAATCAATTTGGGCTTGGACATAAGAAATACATTGGCAGGATCCTATAAAGCATACATGTGTCAATTCATGTTATCTATGCATATTGAGTATATCTATATTACCTTGAAATGCTCGTCTGCCTTTCGTAGGGTTGACAACCCAATGGCTTTGCCAATGTGACGCACTTGATCGATCGTCAAAATGAGAGGAGTGGATCGCCATTGACGAGTACGAAAGGAAGTCCAATCAGTCTTTGTTCTTTTACGGTTTCCCGTGGTTTGTAAAAGGAGTCCACGGTTAAATATGGAAGTACTTTGCATGTGCAAGTGAAGAATATATAAAAAAAAGAAGGCAGGGGGGACCGGGAGAGTGGCGGATGGTGGCGGTGTAATGATGTTATATCACAGCTTGTCAAGATAACAAATGACGAATCGTATCATGCATTCTTGTGACTTATTGACAACTCGCATTCATTATTCATGCTATAAAATAGACCCTTTCAACACTCTGGTATCATTGTGTGACAACACGTGCCCAATCCCTTAATTTCATGCATGTTGTTTAATGTGACTCCCACGATATCAAAGAGAAAGCAGATGTGTTTTTAATATATATACTCGAACAGATGAAAAACAAAAAGAGATATTTTTTAACCAAAGGTGCTCACAATATGAGCCAATTGTCGTAAACCATCCGAGGAAGAATCATCATCACCTTTACGAACAGGAGGATGAAGAAGAGTAAAAGGGAAAGGAGGAGCCTGACCAGCAGGATGATCCAGCAATGATAAATTGGTGGTCAATGGGCGATGTTGATAAAAGATAGCGGGAGGTGAAGATGATGGGGTAGATGACAATGGTGTTGTAGTGCTAGGAGTGGTGGCAGTAATAGTAGTAGTGGGTGGTGTAGGTGAAGATGATACAATAGCAGGAGCAGAGGAAGATGCATTGATAATAGGTGTTGTTGAATGAGTAGATGGCATCAATGGTGTAACTGGAGTAGCAGGAGTTGCACTTGCACTACTATTTGTACTGGTAGTAGTCAATGGTTGAGTGGATGATGGTGATACATGCTGGAAAGTAGTTGACACTGGTACTGGAGCCACAGGGGATGGTCTGGCAATAGGGGATGGTTGTTGTTGATTGTTATTATATCGAGTAGGTGAGAATCGTTCTGTACGTGCAGATGGGGTTAATAGTGATCGATGATAATTGCTTAAATGTTGATCAATGGTAAGAGGTGGTTCCACACGAAACGGATCAGATCGAATCCTGTGATGAGCATGCAATCGAGGTCTTGGACGAGGTTCTTCAGTAGCAGGTGCACCATTTGCTTTGCCACGTTGAGATCGCCTTGATTTCGGAGACATGTGAGTACGATAATGTTGCATCATGTTGTCTTGACGAGAAAATCTTGATTGACATCCTGGAAACAGACATGGAAAGTTCTTTTCTCCAGTATGAATACGATTGTGTCGTGCCAAGTGTCCACTAATAACTCCATATCAGCATACCTGTCACCATCCACATACACAAAACATACCTGGTAGTAAAGCTCTTGTTACATCCTGGTTCTGTACAATGATATTTTCGTCGACTATTGGCCTTTTGTTGTTGTTGTTGTTGTGGAGATGCATTGTTATTCACTGTAGGTAATGCTTGATGTTGTTGTTGTATTGGGTGTGGTGACCAAGTGGTACCTGCTGGTCTCGGTCCATTCCCACTGTTATTTTCTTCTGGTGAAGAGCCACTACTTGACGACGACGACGAAGGCGAAGAGCTTGTTGTCATATACTGCTGTGATTCTCTTGGTGATGGCTCATACTCCATTGGCATTCGATTGTTCACAGGTCGTGGTAGGCCATTGACAGCAGCAGCAGCAGCAGCAGCAGCGGCGGCAGCAGCAGCATTGTCATTCAATAAACTCACTTGACGACCCGAAGAATCTGTTACTGATAAAGGTGAATCTTTGGAGAGACGTCGAGATTCTTCATGTTGCATGATTTATAAAAGTAGTGTTGTGTGTGAGTGTTTAAAGGGAAACAGAGAGAGAGAAAGAATGAAAGAAAGAAGGAAAAGTTATGGTTTCATATTATCCCAATATCCGCGCTTACCTAAATGGAGCTCCAACAAGCAACCCTTTGTGTGGACCCTTTAACAGTCGGAGCCCATTTGTTCGTGTGAAGAGAGTAGAGACAACCCATTATCCTTTGCTTATACATATTCAATGCATCTATCATTCGTACACCATACCGCCCCCTTGTTACCTATCTCTATCTTGTTCCATTCCCTCCCCCCCCCCAAATTTGGTCAATTTCCACATAAACACACACCCTATTTTATTTCGCCAATGTAGTTGAATTCTAAACTTTTCCAATCTTGATATTGATTCACACATGGAACTAAGCGGAGAAATCATGGTCCGGGAATATCCGAGTAACAACTATGAAAGTTTTGGACCGGTAACCAACGAGGACGATCCATTGTGGGGTTAAAGCCCGCATGATTGAACCGTTGTTGCTGCTGCTTATGTCAGAAATATTTTCAAGGGGAGCAAAACTTGACTATTCTAATGCTTTAAGGAGCATATGACTTTTACCCCAAAAACGGGGATGTTGTTTCAATGCTTTGTTGTTGATAATGATGATGCAACTTGACGGCAAACGCCAATGGCTCCTTGTATATTCACTGGGTACACTGGTCTCCTATTTAACCATGAATGAATGAATGAGCTGATTATTGCATGTCTCGAAACGTACCTGCAGAAGATTGGCTGATTACAGCTTATCTCATTGCATAAGGTTTGGCAGCAAACACAAACTATCGTCTTGGGAATAACCATGTGCTTTTTGGAATATCAATCCCATGATGAGTTTTTCTGAATGTTTATTCGCTCTGTGGTATACAGGGTTCGTTGCAAATGATGAAGAATGGCATCAGCACGATCACATGGTTCTGTTGGTGATATAGATAGATTTAAAGTAACATTATAGTTCAACATTTTATTGATACACTTGTGGAAACGGAGTGCACGTGACATGAGCTGTAAAATCGTCACAGACAGTTGTCAAAACATCCGCTTTGCACTACCCAGCCTTTGTTCCTTTACAAACTATCATGAGACCATTCACACAAGCCATTGGTAAGTGGAATCGTTGTAAATTTATTCAAGAGAGAACCGTGAAATTCATTAGTTTTATCAGGTGTAGCACGACGATCATTCCATTGTGGACGTACACTCCAGGACAAAAAAGCAGCATCGTCTTCTTTCAATGCCGAAGCTGTCAGTCAACAACTTGGTGTTTCATTCAAGACTCCCAACATTCTTCAACGTGCACTGACCCATAAATCATATCAACATGGCGCTGTGCCTTCCAACGAGCGACTTGCATATCTTGGTTCCCGTGTCCTTCAGCTTTCAGCATGTGAGAATGGTTTAACGTCCTCGTCGTTGCAAGATCACGTGCAAGAAACTACCGACTTGGTACGATTAGCCAAAAAGTTTGATGGTCTCAATTTGGCAGATGGCATGCAATATCATGTGGTAATGTCTGGAAAAGGGGGGTGGACAAAGATGATGCATATACATGTAGAGCTAATATCTCGATAAAGCCTGGTTCTAGTATGCCTAACAAGATCAAGGCAACTGCAGTCAATGCAGTGATTGGCGCTGTTTATCATGATCAGGTAATGTGGAGAAGGGGGATTGCATAGATGGGTTATTCATCATGATTCATTTATAGGGATACGCTGCTGCACAAGAGTTTGTAAAAAAGCACGTGCTGTAGACCATTGTTTATAGAATTCTTTTTGCAATGAAGTTATGTACAAACAGCAAAATATGTGTAATGAGGATCGATATGATTGTGGATATATCACTGGACAAGAAAAGGGAGGAGGATCATGAGTGAATAGATGCCTTGGCCTGTGGTGGTTGTGGCGGGTGTTGCGTTTCTATGGATGTTGCCAAGGATCCAGTTGGTGGAGGACTTTGTGAGTTGGATGAACAAGAAGAATCACCACCAAGATGGGATGGAATGGGAGGTCGATGACGTGAACGCAATACTGTTATTAGATCATCCAATACACGATCTTCTTCTTTCATATCACCATGACTACTTTGTTGACGATGATGATCCTTGGTTGAATAATGACGAGTAATATTACGTGGTGGATAATGATCCGTGGGATGCAATGGTGATCGGTTCAATAAAGGTGGTGGAGGAGAGGAAGATGATGATGTTGTTGTTGGTGGATGTAAAGTTGGAGGAGGAAGAGGAGTAGGAGTAGGGGTAGATGAATATGGATGATATCGACGAGCAGTGTGATGTTTTGTAGAAGTAGTAGTAGTAGTAGAAGTTGTTGCTGTAGAAGACCTTGAAGTGGATAAAGGTGGTACGGATTCTTCATCACTTGGATTCCAAGAAGTGGATGTAGCAGTGGTGGTGGTGGGTCGATGAGATAATTCCCATATACGTTGCCTTAGTCGTGCATTCTCATCTTCCAAGTTCTCAACACGGTTTTGAAGTCCTTGCATATCCCGTACTTTGTTTTCCAATTCCTTGACATAACGTTCTTTTCTTTGACGAAACGCTCGTTGTGCTGCTCTATTCTGCTCGGCTCGACGGGTGTCAATAACTCCTTTACGACGTTGAGCTCCTACTGATGAGGTTTCAGTGTCACTTCCAGCGTTGCTCATTGGAATGTAATTGTCTTTTTCTGGATTGTCAATGGGCTTAAAAAATTATGAAAAGGTGTAGAAAAGGGGAAAGGTGTGAAAAATAAGTTTCAGGCTCGGAAAGGGTCCAGTACAAAGCATGCAATTGGCTGAGTCAGCCAATGAGCTTGGAGATGACCGGCTTTGGTAAATGAACCGAGGTTGACAAGCGAGAAACGGTAATTAACTTGTCAGGAGGGCTTGCAATCATTATTGCTTTCTTTAAACATTTCCCGAATGTACACACACACACATCACTTTGTGCATGCCTGTGAGAGTGATTAGAATCATCTAAAGACAGGCAAGCTTATACCCATTACCCTTACGTAATATCATTAGACAGCACGTTTAAATATCCGCAACATGTGAAAGTTATGGTATCACGAGCAATGGATACCAAATGCGTTCCGATCCCATTACCTAAGCACCTCTTTTGTTCTTTGTTTATTTGAGAACAATGAATATCATTTATCATTTAGCCGGTTATGTAAAGCATCCCCTCTTACTTTGTTCAAGTTGAATATGAACCAAAGACATTTATAACGCAATATGTTTTCACATTGGGACGTTTCGGCTGTCCCATCCATGCCGATTGCTTACGTGATCTTGGGTGATATTAGCATTTCATTGGTCCCTTGCAGCAAATAATGCTTATCTCTCCTGACATGATACGTGCATGTTCCGAATCACTTGCGTTGCCAATAGAATGGATCAATGTTTAGTAACGATACTTTGGTAGTGCAATGGATTCTTTACATTAATGCCTTGCCAAGCATCTTGCACTAGCATAGGATGGAGAGCAATAAGTCTGGCGTCAGTACCAATATTATTCCCCCTCTTCATAAGCGTAACAAATAATGCCACCCTTGATCATTGCATACATCATGATTCACTGTAAACCGCATCAATCACCTAAAACTTGCTTTTTGTATTATTCACATACCATGATGATGAACTCAGAAAGGGAAAGTGTGTTGTACAAGACTAAGATGCGAGAGAATGTATGGTAGATTACTATGGCAATGCTGCCTTAGCTATGATGAAATGATATCGTACCAATGGTTAAATAGTATATCACTGCGAGCAGTATCCATGTGAAACCAAGATGTTGCCAGAAAGTGATGCAGACGGTAATTCGAATTTCCGCTACCGCAGCTTCTTTCACCAGCTCTTTCCCAACTGATCGGCTTGCCAACATGGGTGTACAGGGACTATGGACACTCATTGAACCTACAGCACGTCCAGTTCAGCTCGAAACGTTGAGGAATCGTAAAATGGCAGTGGATGCCAGCATTTGGATGCATCAGTTTATGCGTACAATGCGTGACAAGGAAGGCAATGCGCTGCGGAATGGACACTTGCTTGGTTTCTTCCGTCGCTTATGCAAGCTGTTATTCTACAACATCAAACCAGTGTTCGTCTTTGATGGGGGTGCACCTGAACTAAAGCGTACAACTATCGTAAGCGTGGATCATGTTTATTAAAAGATGGGTTACTGAATGGGATCATGTGATATAGAGAGGTCGTCGCCAACGTCGAGAAGGTGTTGTTACCAATATGAAGCGTACAGCTGAAAAGATATTATCTGCTCAAGTTAAACAGCGTGTATTATATGAAGAAGAGCAAAAGTAAGTCTTTGCATTACTAGAAAATGATGGGACAATGGCATTGTAATGCATGATACAAAAATAGACGACAACAGCCCCAAAATGATGAGCAACAGGCGATCAACTTGGAAGAGATGGAGAGAGCTGCTGCCTTACAAGAGATCAAGCAAAAGTATCGACGTGATCAGTATGAATTACCACCATTGGCAGGAGAGAGTAATCGTCACCAACATGATCCACGACTTGCAACACAACAGGAATTGATTGACTTTATCAACGATTATCGACCCTCCGAACAAGACATTGATACTGAAGCATTTCAAGCATTACCACCCGAAGTTCAGTATGAGATTGTACAAGATCTTAAACTTAAATCACGTCAAACTTCATGGGCTCGACTGGATGAAATGGTGCGACAATCTCGTACAGCATTGGATTTTTCTAAGCAACAAATCAAACAGCTCATGCATCGAAATGCTATGACGCAGCGTATGATGGAAATGGATGGTTTGGCGAGCAAACAAGAGAGTGCGCCTGTAAGGATTGCAGGCGAGCGTAGTCGAGAATATCTCTTGGTCAAGAATGAAAATTTCAATGAAGGATTAGGGTGGAAACTTCCTGGTACAAATGTCCCAGATAAGACAATGACCAGTACACATGTACAGGAAATGCATAATGAGAACAATGCACCTCTCGAGACGTAAGTTGAATAACATGACACATTCGAATCAAGGCACTCATTTATTATTATTATCTACATAGTGGTGACAAGGTTCAAGATGCAATTGCTTCCAATCCAAAGCTCGCTGCTCTTCTTCAGAATATCGACGATAGTGGTGAAGAAGAAGAAGGATGGATTGATACAACGTATGACAAATCTCAAGATCGCATGAATGAATCTGAAGATGATGATGATGAGCCACTCTTTTTACCGCATGATATAAAGCCTACGCCAGTATTTCGACCAGACGATCTTTTAGAGGATATGAATGCCTATGCTGACGATAATGATGAAGCAATGCAAGCAGTTCTTCAACAGATTTATGCTGACGAAACGCATCAGAACAATGAAACAATGGTCCCTGAATCATCAATACCGGATACAATGAAGCAGCAAGAATCACCAGATGAATCTCCCTTGGATCCTGATGCCATGTACACTCTATGGTTATCGAAAGTCCCAGATGCTTTTATTTATCTCCATTCAATGAATGACGAATACAAGCAAATCATCCATGACATTGTATACGATCATGACCTTGATCAACTCGAGAAACGGCTTAAGCGAGTCCAGAAATTATTTGGCAAAACCAATGATCGTGATGAGATGGCTCAGGAATCCTTGGCATTTCAACAACAATTCTTGTCAGCAATGATTAACTGGAAAAAAGCAAGCAATGCTACGAATGAATCAACCACTCCTGAACACAAATCACCAACCCCTGAAGTCTCTACCACAGCCATTGACCTTACCAATGCGACGCCTAAATCAGAAAAGCCTATCGATATGGCACCATCACCAGAATCGGTTGATATTTTAGATGGGGATGGAAACCAAGATATTATCACGATTGACGAATATGAGCGACAAAAAACGAAGACCTTAAAGAACGATGCTGCGAACATGGATGGGAATATACCCTGTGAAATCGATTCATCCAAAGATGTTACAGCAAGTCCACACACACACGACTCAGATCTTACCATCAATTCTATTGACACCAAAGATCGACTTGATGAAATACCAGCAGATGATATTACTTTGACTGATAGAGATGCCATGGTGATGGAAGAGAAAGAGCAGCATGATTCTAAAACGATGGAAGAGACTGCAGTACCTGACGAAATTGAATACGGATACAATTCAGACCAAGAATTGGTGGACAATGTGGAAGCAGAAGAGAATGAATATGCACGCTTTGTTTCTGATCTTGCTCAGAAGGATATTGACAGTGTGCGAGATGAGCTCTACAAAGACATGAAGGAATTAAACAAGCAGCAGCGAAAAGAAATGGGCAATACGGATGAGATTACCAGGCAAATGACCCAAGATATCCAGGCAAGTATAGAGAGGAAACACACAAATGGGTTTTACTTATACATCATATAGGAATTACTACGGCTCTTTGGTATACCATTTGTGGTGTCTCCTATGGAAGCTGAAGCGCAATGTGCCGAGCTGGTCAATTTATCTCTTGTCGAAGGCATTGTAACCGATGATTCCGATGTTTTCCTTTTCGGTGGAAGCCGTATCTACAAGAATATGTTCAACCAGCAAAAGTATGTCGAGTGCTACATGACAACCGATATCGAACGAGAAATGCGCCTTGATAGAGGAAAATTGGTGCAGATTGCTTTCTTGCTTGGGAGTGATTATACGGATGGTATCCCTGGCATTGGTCCCGTTGCAGCCATTGAAATCTTGGCAGAATTCTCACGTGATGAAGATAAGGATATCATTGATCCTTTAAGGCGGTTCAGAGAATGGTATGAAAGTGGCCATGACAACAATGATTTCCAAAAAAAGTTGGCAAGTATCTTTTATGGTGAATGATGATTTTATATATACTAATAACCCATCATGTATTCAACAGAGGAAGAAGCACAAGGTGATCGATTTCCCTCACGACTTCCCAAATCCACTGGTAGTCAATGCTTATTACCATCCCATGGTTGATGATTCAAAGCAAGCATTCGAATGGGGTACACCACAGCTTGATACCTTGAGAGATTATCTGATGCAATCCTTTGGTTGGTCGGAAGGCAAGGCAGATGAAGTACTGCTTCCAGTTATTAAAGAAATGAACAAACGCAAGGTAATACATAATGCAAAAGGGATAACGGAGCATGCGTGAACTTATTTTTATTTATAGGCTGAAGGTCAACAAAGTAATATTATTTCATTCTTTGGTGGATCGACCAACATGGCAACTACAAATGTTGCACCACACAAGCGTCGTGTTCACAAGAGTAAACGGGTGCAGAACGTTATCAGCCGCTGGCGTCAGGACAATGACGAGGATAAGGAGAAAAGTGATGCACTAAAACCAAGAAAGAAAAGAGCGCGGCAAAAGTAGTCATTTGTATCATAGCAACCATTATAATCTACATTCTAAACTCTGTATAATACAAACTATATGTTCATCATTGCTTTTATTGGCTGTTTAAAGTTCTAGACTGCATACAATGGTTATCTATGAATGCTGTAGTAGGATAAATAAACTACATCAAGCCTGACATTTGATTGGCCAAGGAGTGGATCCCCGAATTTTTTTGTGTGTGTGGGAGGAGTGTTGGCAAAGGTTGACTCATTTGAAGCTTGACTCATATCGACGCGTTTTTAACGTGGAGCACAAAAGTTATATGGATCCAACTGGAAACAAATCATCGGTATGCGACCATTCATGCGTAACGATCGTCGCTTGGTTACTAACCCATGGCTGAATCAGCCGTTGCACATTCCCGGCACCGTTCCCCAGCAACCTGTCAGTGGTTCACCCATGAGCTCGTCTTATGAAAACCAATGGCTTGCTCCAGAAGATCACAACAAGCCTCGTGTTTCTTCACCACTTGCACGTAGCACTGAATCTTCCAATAGCAGCAGTACAACACAAAAAGAAAACAGTGGCAAGGAGAATACAACTTCTTCCCAGTCTCAGCAACAGCAACAGCAACAACAACAACAACATCCACCTAGAAAGTCGCAAAAGGACATGACCAAAGCTGAACGCCGTGCCCTTCAAGAACAACAAAGACTCGAGAAACAAAAGCGGATAGCTGCAGGATTGCCAAAGTCTGCCAAAAAAGCATCCGAGATGGAAGCCAACAAAAAGCAACAAGGTCAACAACAACAACAACAACAATCGGGTAGTGGATCGGGTACTTCAAGTGGTGCTACTGGTGCTGAGGAAAAGAAGAAAAAGAATAAGGCACATGGTAAAACGGATCAGAATCAAGTGCCTTGGTTGATGCATCTCGACCCACCCAAAAAACCCAATACGAGCACGAGCAACAACAAGGATTTACATCCAGCTGTCCTTGCACTTGGTCTTTATTTCTCAGAACGCAAGATTGTCGGTTCTAATGCACGATGTGTTGCTATGCTCGAAACATTTGCAAAGGTAAAGCTTTGATTGGGGATGCCAATAGGGTAAATATTCATGTTGCTATAGGTCATTGAAGATCATAAGCCTCCATCGGATGCTACATTTGCACGCAACATTCAAAAACATCTTGATCCACATATCGCTTACTTGTTAGCTACACGACCCATGTCATTGAGTATGCGTGAATGTATTCGTTGGCTCAAGAAGGAAGTCTCGGATATTGTTGAAGAAGAACCACCATTGACGGATGATGAGGTGAAAAACAAGATTCATTCTTCAATTGCAAGTGAGAATATGCATGTTAATCTATTCTATTTTTTCAGGCACGAAATCGGTTGATTGAATGCATTGAGCGTTTTATTCGTGAGCGTATCACCATGGCCGATCAATTGATTGTTCAGAACGGTCTTCAAAAGATCCAAGATGGTGATGTCATTTTGACCTATGGCAAATCATCAGTAGTGGAATCATTGTTGTTGGAAACAAAGAAGAAGGGGATCGATTTCAAGGTGATTGTGGTGGATAGCCGTCCTTTATTTGAAGGTGAGAGTGGTTGAGTATCTAATGTGGATATAACTTGTACTCAAATCTATGATAGGCAAACATTTATTGCGACGATTGGCTGCAGCAAACATTAAATGCTCGTACCATCTCTTATCCAGTGTCTATGTCGCTCTTCGTGATGTGACCAAAGTGATTATGGGAGCACACGCGTTACTCAACAATGGTGCCGTCTACTCTCGTGTTGGTACAGCAATGGTCGCTATGGCTGCCAGTGATAAGCAAATTCCTGTTATGATTTGCTGTGAAACATACAAGTTTGTCAATCGTACTCAAGTCGACTCGCTTGTATTGAATGAATTGGGTATGTGATGACGAAAGGGGGGAAAGCACTCATATGATTGCGTATTAATATGTGCTTCCTACTTAGGTCATCCCGATGATCTCGTATCCACAAAGCCAATCTATAACTCAAATCACCAAAGCCATCCAAACCCCAACGAGTCATCTTTAGCATCGTGGCGTGATCAATCCAACCTGCGTCTTCTTAACCTGTTATACGATGTTACCCCTTCAAAATACATTACTCTCGTCATTACCGAAGTTGGATTGATTCCATGTACTTCTGCACCTGTGGTAAGTTTACAAGCAAGCCAGTCCCATGTAATGATATATTCAATACGATTCTTCTTTTTCATTAGATTTGGCGTGAATACAAGTAAGTCATTCATACTTTTTATTCATGATATCAATAGCTCACATGATTTTCTTTCTTGTAGCGAGGAATTTGGTAAACGTGCATAATAGTCAATATGGTAATAAAGATACACAATGTACATTTGAATACGTCGATCATTTCTGGCCTAATAACCACGTGCTTCTGGGTCATAAACAATGGAGATAAAGGCGGTTGTTCTTCTCATAGTGCAAGTGTGATGGTGGAGCTGATAATTCGTTGTTGGTGGTGTCGACAATACTAGTGGAAGGCTGCCTGTAATTCATGAGATGGTTTCACATGTACATAATTGACAGGATGGACAAATGGATGATGAAAGGGTTGTTGGTTCTTTGTAGGATGAAGAAGCCACTATCCATTATGGCAACAACAATGAATTCATCCGTGGATATTACATTCTTCCATATTTGGTGTCTTGCATTGGTGGTACAAATTTAAGAATTGAGCTGCATATGACGCACGGACCTGATTAGAGAACCACTTTAGCCCATAGTAAAATAGCTTAATCACGAAAGAGATATAACACATAATAAAACCAAGTTGTAGTTTATTCTTGCTAATAGGATATTACTAATTGTCTACATTATATGCAGCAACTATAGCAAGCTGGGTGTCGTCACGGTGTGCACAACGAAAATGATGGTGGTAGGAGCAAAGAGCGCTCCTCTTTCTCCACTCGTGTTTCACAAAGCAAGGTAAGATAAACTCCATTTACAAACTACAATGCCCCAACTGTTGTCATGCCTTTAATGCACAGCGACAATGGGGCGAACAGTTCACACGATCCGTGGTCAATGGGCGATGCTTCTTCCAGCTCTCATGTAACCAGTACGCGTGATCTACCAAATGACTTGAACTTCATTTCAATACTGCAGGTACGTTCGATCGTTGCACTTGTTTTATCCTTCAATTTGACAATGGCACTAATGTTCTTTTAAATTGCTGTCGTGTCGCTTACACAAGAAACATGGTCACCGTATGAATTCTCTGTACTCGTTAAGCATAAGGAGGGAGTCCAACATGTCTTCACATTGCTTCTTCGGGTATGGCGACACGAAAAGCGTATAGTGTGGTTGTCTTGTTATCTTACAGTGCCTTTATTGTAGGTTGAACATCATGAATGCGTTCATGACAGATACAAACAGGGAAATCATACGTTGTCTCATGGGTACGTAGCACATGATCTACAAAGAATGTACGGTTCGCTAACGGGTCTTATACTACAACAGCAGCAGCATAAGGTCCATGGCATGGAGATCGAGTTGGTTCAGGCAAAGAATGCAGTTGAGCAATCTGGGAATGGTAAAGCGTTCAGTGAATGGTTCCTGCATGCAAGTGTGCTCATACAAGTGACATTAGGATCTGGAAGGCTTTGGCTTGGTTATACTGTTATTGGCTGCTCGTCAAGGATGTCAATGTATCAATCTGTATTGCCTAATGGGAGAAGCATGTTCCCTAGTGCTAGAGCACCCAGTGCTTTAGTACCAAATGCGCTCATGTTGCAGGGCCTAAGCCTTTAAGCCAATCTCTGACGTGTTTGAACATGTGGATCTACGGGATATGGGACCGAGGCTGACTGGTGAGGGGTTCATGTATCTGGGCCACCTGTAATCTGGTAAATCGGGACCATGCTAGTAGGCGATATGGATTGGTACATATGGCATTCCTTTCTATCACTTGTTGTTGCACTGGTCATACAAGCATTGTCTCAATGGATTCAATGGGATATAATGGTATGTAAATCTTTTAGCTCTCTTGTGATCATCGAGATTCAAGTATCATTCCAATGCCTTTGACGTATTCTTTAGATGAACAATGCAAGCAGCTCGTGTTATTGTCACGGTATATTCAATCATTCCACTATCATCAAAAATAAGTATCATTCAAGTGACATATATGAAACCATGCTTGCTGATCACCATGTATCCTTTCTAAATGAATTATGCAACGCTCAAGCAACATGCCTTTAATGGCACCAAGTGTATTCTGCGTATCTTATGGCGGGAATTGTCACGTATCCCTTTCGTAGCGTGAAAGAATGGCAACCAACGTTAAGCCTTTGGATGGATTTCTCTCCAAGAAAGCGATTTGGTGACATCAAGTTATTGGATCATCTTATGGCAGTGATTATCAAGTGCCATTTCAAGCTCTATCTGGGAGATAACTATCAGCAATTCGTGTCTTGTATCCGTGTATCATCACAGCAACTCCTGGCGTCATTGGACCCATAGCGTTCTTCTTCATTATGATGGCAATCTTCAAGTATCTGTGCGGATGCCCTGGATGTTTTCTCGTCATGCCAATATCTTCGTGTCAAGAACTGGATTATTTATGCCTACGCTATTTGTGATGTATGATGTGTCTTTGGCGCCAACCAGAAAGGTCGCTTGATGGCAGCAAATACTGATATGGTGAATACTTTATTCGCTATGGGTGGAATGGGATGGTGCTTTGCTTTATTGTAAAGTACTGTTGGCAGCAAGATTTACGTGCGACAGTGTGGTCTGCCCTATCTAGGCCCTATCATTAGCATTTGAAGATTACTGCCTTAGCCATTGGAAGTGAGCCTGTCATCGGCGACCTTAGATAGCTTGGGAATCATGGATTACAAGTAGTGGGAGGTAGTAGGAGGAGTTGTTGACTTTATATACACTCTTATGGATGGGTCGGCCACTGTGGGCTTGGGATGCTTCATGTGTCCTTTTATCAGACCGAACAAGTACGGCCCATTCGAGTGTAGCACCTAGAATAGTATTAGAATCATAATACAATGAAGCCATTATAGTAGCATAAACATATTGTGTATTATTTGGTATGTTGGGGTGGAAATGGATATTCGTAAGTTGTATAGGTTGAAATTGGGTGAGTTAACGGGATAGGTGGTTGATAACAGCTATCCCACCATATTTCCGGTATCTGTGATGCATTATAGTATAATAAATTGAAAGGTTAAAGTTCTTTTGCCGATTGCTCACAAGGGAAAATTCCACGATCCACGGCAGGGTCTTTGGGACACCGATGCTTACTGTTGTACTTGTCATACAGCGCGTGTGATTTCTCAGTCATCATATTCTTGCTAGTACCGTTAGATCAGATATCACATACAATACTATGTTTAAACTAGTCATGTAAACAGGGATAATAAATACGTTTATTCAAATCTTCTTGTATTGGCCAAAAACGAGATCATAGCCATCGAATTCGTAGAGAATTCTATCCTTGCGCTTGTAACCACCAAAGCGACCCATAGCTTCCATCATGACACCAATGTTATTATCGTCCTCTTCATTATCATTGTGGGAAGAAAAGTAGGTGACAGTGAAGGTACCAGGTTGAAAAATGTCAATGACTTGGCGGATAAGCAAGCATACTGATTCAGCATCACCATGTTGACGACCTTTGCCAGGGTTTTTCACAGCGTGAGAGTAAGAAGCGGGAATAGTGGTTTCAAAAGACGCGTAAGAACATTGTGGCTCTGGAGTAACATGGATCGTATAGTATCCTTCATCCAGCAATGCATTAGCTGAATATCCACATGGTTCGAATAAATAAGAGTCAACGTTGGCTTCAGGGTACACTTTGGCAAGTCCTGTTTCCAAATCAACACGATGACCCCCTTTCAATCCAGCTGGTTCACCAGGACGATGGTAAAAGGCTTCCATGGCTTCAGGATTGAGTTGTGTCATGAGAATCTCGATTGTCTCATCACGACGCATGGGAATAGTAGACTTTGCAGTAGTAGTAGCAGCAGCTGGATACAAGAGTGATTTTGGCCATGGGATTGCAGGAAGGTTCAATTCAGCAGTGGGTGTAGTCATATACAAGTACCACTCATCACCGTTGGTGTCACCAACTGTGTATGCCGAGCCATGTTCTAAAAGTTGGGTTTAGCGTCAACATGTGTTGTGCATGCGAAAAAAGAATGGGCATTGAATGCTCATCCTCTTACTCAGAATGTATTTTTCACTTACCAAAGTGGCTATCCAAATAATTTACCTCCTCATCCCAACTCCTATGTGGTCCCACTTGCTTTTCAGGGAACATGAATGACTTGCGAGAATAAAATAAGCGATATGGTTCGTGATAACCACAATACGACTGAGCAATTTCCAATATACGTGGCAATGCTGAAAGCAAAGTGGTGGCTCCACATGTCTTGATCATCAATTTGTGTGGGTACACAAACATCGAGGACTCACTGGAGAAGGGATCGCATCGTCAATCAACAGCTGAACTCACGTATTTGGGATAGGAGAGAGGAAGAGAGAAAGAGAGAGAGAGAAAACGCGAACGCTGGTATTGCCGAGTTGGTCATTTTTGCGTCAATGTCGCGTAGTATGTGTGGATAGATGTGGATTTGTGTATGCGGATGCCCAAATGCTAAATAGCTTACCTGAGAAGATAGGCATCCGCATGCGGATTGCGAATGATACTTAGTACGGTACACTTGACGGTGGCAAGCATATCGTCCCACACGTGGCGTTCAATTTGACGTAAGTTGGCATTTTCATTTTTGGGAATGACAGGTGAGAACCAGATTTCTAAAAGCTTCTCGGGACCCTCGAAGCATCCTTCTTCGGCGGAATAGTTTGCACCAGGTGCGATCATAGAGTTGTCAAAGACCATTGTTATTGTTGTTGTTATTGTTGTTGTAGCAGTTGTTTGTTGGCGTTTGTGTTGTTTTTCAAGTGTTGTTGTTATTGTTGTTGTTTTGCTGAGCGAGTTGTTGTTGCTGTGATCAATAGGTAATGGAAAAATTTGATCAAAATTACTTAATGGATTGGAATTTGGGTATGTCAGGACCAGAAGTTCGAAAAGTGCAAACGGAAGGGCAAGCTAATCAAGTATCGGACAAGGTTATAAGAATGAGAATCAGGGCGCATAGGGGCAAAAGAATCAGTTAAAAAAGCGTTGGGTTGGTTTGTTTTCGTGTACAAGTTGAAAACGGATTTGAGTATAAGTAAAGGCTAATTCAAAGTAGCAAGGGGATTACAGGCAAGAGCCATTCGTAAAGCAAAAGACTTTTCAGTAGCAAAGGAAAAAGGGAGAAAGTGGAAGAAAGAAACGATGAGTTTCAGCAATGCAATGCTCGTTGCTGTGAAAACTTTTTAAAGGGGAACACAGGAGCCCGGTGACTGTGGTACGCTATAATTAGGCAAAATACTAGCGATAATCTTTGCCGCTGTGCATGAATATGGTAACCCTGTGCCACCATCCTCGTGCGCAACGCAGCTTTTTCATGGCGTCCGGTGTTTCCTGAACAGTAAAAACTGAGTCAGGTACCACATTACATCATGACAAGTGAAGGGTACCCGTGAACTGGCATGCATTATTTCACTTTTGAACACATTTATAGACAACATGGGATCATGGCAATCGACAAAACTAGCTAGCTTAAAGTTTGCCATGCACAAATCTTCCAATGATCGTTGCGCACATATGATGACCCATCCATATCGATAATAAATGTCCATACTGGATGATGATGCAGTTCCTGCATACAATTTCTGGTCAACTCCTATAATGTAATGTGTGGATTTTATGGAATGATGGCTCTTTGTGATCATTGTAACAATGACACTCTTATGTTCATTCATCAATTGGCGCATGCTTTTAAAGAATCATGATTATAGCAAAGTTGCCATAGCAACAACGTAATGCTTTATACAGAATGATATTGTGATCCACTGCGACATATCTCATGTGAAGGCTGCGAGACGTCATTTTATAAGCTGATATCAATAGTGGCATCATTAACAGATCATTGGATACAGTAAAAGAGAGTGAGCAATGGGCAACTGGTGTGAATATCCATGCAAGTTGTGACATTGGAGGAATGTGAGAGCTGAGCGGACAAATTTGGTTTGAGCTGGTAAGCGCGTCGCAGCAGCTTTGTTTCTCTACCAAAATGTCAGACAAAGAGAACGATCGTGTAGCCGATCCAGTCGAGGATGAAGAGGTATATTGAACAACATTCAACAGCAACTAAACGAATGGCATGCTAAACTGAAGTGATTGTAATAGCTTGATTTCTCCAAGCTCAAAAAGAAGAAGAAATCTAAGAAGAAGGTCGATTTCGATGCCGATGTCACTGAAGAAGCTACTCCAAAAGAACAAGGTAACAACTATATACTATTCTATATGCTGTTTATTGACTTGAACATTTGTAATGGTAGATAACGAGGGTGAGGAAGGTGCTGATCCAGATGCTATGTTTGCCGACTTGAAGAAGAAGAAAAAGAAAAAATCCAAGAGCTTGCCGGTAAAGACAATGACACGTTACTTTGTCATTTGATGTATACTCAAATGTGGTTATAGGATGATGAAGAGGGTGGTATTGCTGCCGAAGCCAATGAGGAAGAACCTGACTTTGGTGCTATGAAGAAGAAGAAAAAGAAGAAAAAGAATATGGCCGAATTTGAAGCAGAACTTGCTGAACAAGAAGGGGAGGGTCAAGATGAGAAAAAGGGTGGTGATGTCAAGGATAAGAAGGAGGAAGCATGGCTTAACAGTGATAGAGATTACCATTATGACGAGGTATGTGATCACATCAGATCAGATCAGGAGGGCATTTATGCAGATGACTAACCCGGCGACTATTATAATCAACAGCTGCTCGCTCGTGTGTTCAAAATTTTACGTCAAAACAATCCAGAACTTGCTGGTGAAAAGAAACGCTACACTATTGTACCTCCTTCGATCCATCGCGATGGTAGCAAAAAGACAGTTTTCTCCAATGTTGCCGATATTTGTAAAAGGTAATTGGGATTCATTTCTATGAGAGATTTCGGATATGTGTACTGAAATGTTTGATTATCATTAGACTTCATCGACAACCTGAACACGTCATTCAGTTTTTGTTTGCAGAATTGGGTACCACTGGTTCCGTTGATGGCTCACAACAACTTGTGATCAAGGGTCGATGGCAACAAAAGCAAATTGAAAATGTCCTGCGTCATTATATCGGTAAGGGATCATATGTGGGATGGGTCATAGCGCATATTGGACGCTGACATAATGATGATCATTCCTTAGTGGAATATGTGACCTGTAAGACTTGCAAGAGTCCAGATACAATCTTGTCCAAAGACAATCGCTTGTACTTTGTGCAATGTGAATCCTGTGGTTCCACTCGCTCTGTATCCGCTATCAAGACTGGTTTCAAGGCACAAACCAAGGAAGATAGACGAGCACTTCGAGCATAATTGTTTTATTTCGTTGCTTTTTGAATATATATTTCTCCTTGTAAATGCAATCAATGATACAAGTGTGCTTCAATTGTTTGGTAGATCTCAGAAAGGATGCTCGGATATTCCGAGTTGATTGGGTTGTTAACTCTTGCATCGTGCAGATATGTTTTCATTGCATGCATATATGCACTACACTAGGATCAAAGTGCGACGACCATCATTATGCGGAAGAAATCAAAACTCAATTGCATGCGTCTTGCAATACATGTGGAGTCATTAACACAAGAAAGCTACCTGTTTATGACACTAATACATATATGAAGGGTCGAAGGGTAGTATGTAAAAAGTACGTAAGAATTACTATTATTGATGATGATGGTGATGATAAAATAAAACTAGTTGCGACTGCGAATACATGACAATCCCCCAAACACATCCCAAAGAGCGTGAATAACATATGTTACAAACAAAGATACAAGGAAAAACAAACCGGTGTTGAAGAAGTTGCACCTGTGCAAGAGAAAGGTTATTTCATAGCTCGAAACGAGTATATTAAAAATTAAAAGAGAGAAAGCTTACCAGCCATCATATTCACCCGGTGGACATTGATACAGTGCAAATTGGTAAAACGCACCTACACCAAAGAGTGCAGCAAAAAATGCATCAAGAAGAAAAGAAATAGGGCGTTTGACCTTGCCACCTTTGCCGAATCGTCGTGTCAAGTATACGTAAATCGTGAAAAGAGAGAATAGGAACGAGAGCCAATCAATAACGTATACATAATAAAGTAATCCTTTGGTGGAAAATGGCATGTCTTGACCAGAGTACTGTTGTTGATAGTGCATATGTGTTACAATAAACAAAATACGTATAAACAACGGCGTTGTGCATATCTGTATGTGTATACTTACAGGCGTGGCACCCACTTGAAAGCCAAATGCCCCGATGGCAGCGATCAACTGCCAGAAGCGAAGTAATAATCTTGCTTTGCTTGGCTTATGCCATTCATTAGGTTGTTGTGCTGTCTCCTTGATTGGCGGTGTCATTTCTTGTGGTGGGATGTCAATGCTTGCTCCTCGCGTGTGCATTTGATTGGGATCAGGTGTGGCAGTTTTTGAACCCGTTGGTGATGATGGATCATTATGAGGTGTAGGTGGTTGTTCAGTTTTTTCAGATATCCCTCCATTAGCTGTGTCATCTTGATAACCAACATTGTGCGCTTGATTTTCAACTGGAGCACTTGTAGGATCTTCCGAAGTATCCCATGCATTTACCACAGGTGCATCTGGTTGCTTTTTCTCTTTTCGAAATGGAAGACGCATATGTGTATGTGTGTGTTGATGAAGAGAAAGAAAAGATGATGAATGCGTGTTTGCCGCTCAATCGATCAAATAAAGTCTAGGTATGAAATTTAGGGGGGAGATGTGTGAAGGGATCACGCAATGACCCCCACCCACTAACTACTCTCTTATCCCTGGTTTCTCTTTTACTCCTATTGTCCTACCAACCCTGCTTTTATGGTCAACACCGCCAATCAACCCAGCTATAGTACTATACCGCTATTAAACAATGATATCGAGCCAATTGCTGTCAGCTCTAGACGCCGTAGCAAGGTATGTGTAAGCAAGTTTCTGCGGTACCATATCAAAGATTTACCAAGCAACTGCCGAATATATTCAGTTATCTCGCATTTTGACAGCAACAGTGCTATTTGCAGTTGCATCAGTGCTCGTTGTGGCGATCGTAGCACAAGTAACTCGCCCGAAACCAGGTAAATGGTTGCAGCGTCCTTACTTCATGCATCTATGATAGCGATCGATTAATCCAATCATCCTTAACACACTTGTTAGCTGCACGTCAACGCAACGTGATCATGATGATTAGCGATGGATTTGGACCTGCTTCGGAAACATATGCACGACAATATCATATGTGGCGAGAGCAATTGCCACCTACCTTTATGCTTCCACTTGATCACATCCATGTTGGTCAGAGTCGTACACAGAGCTCATCTAGCTTAATCACTGATAGTGCTGCTGGTGCTACAGGTGAGCATGAGATCAAATATTCCGATGTTGCAATCATCTGACCATCATTCACTTTGTAAGCCTTTTCTTGCGGTTTGAAAACTTACAATGGCGCTATTGGTGGTATAGAAAAGAAAATTACCGAGTACTTGAATGTGTATTGAATACTTGTGCTTCACACTAGTTGATTCTCACAAGCGGCCATGCGGAACAGTTCTTGAATCAGCCAAGATACATCATGGCATGCTGACAGGTCTAGTAGCGACATCTCGTATTACACATGCAACTCCTGCAGCTTTTTCGGCTCATGTTGCTTCACGCAACCAAGAAAATGAAATTGCTGAGCAACAAATTGGATATAACCCTTTGGGTCGTACTGTGGATCTCATGTTTGGTGGGGGTGTATGTGAGTTTCTCCCAAACACTACAAAAAGTAGCTGTCGACAAGATAATCGCGATTTGTTTTTCGAAGCAAAGGAACAATTTGGATGGACTGTGAAGCTCTCTCGTGATGAATTCGACGCCTTTAACCCAAACAATGCCTCTCTGCCACTCATGGCATTATTTGCATCCAGTGTAACTTGATAATATGAGTTGTATGATAACTGGATAAATGAAACATGACTAATGGGTGTTTGATATAATTATAGCACATGGATTACGAACTGGACCGGGATCCTACTACACAACCATCACTTAAGGATATGACAGAGAAAGCTTTAATCACGCTCAATTCCGCTTCACAAAAGAATGGAAAAGGGTTCTTTTTGATGATTGAAGGCAGTCGCATAGATATGGCATCCCACTCGTACGGTATCGCATGATGGTTTGGCATTTCGTACATGCTAACATGTGGCTTCGATTATAGTAATGACCCTGCTACGCACTTTTATGACATATGGGAATATCAACAGACGATCAATGCTGTGCTCAAATTCATCGAGGATCATCCGGATACTGTGTTAATCTCTACAAGTGATCACGAAACTGGGGGTCTTACTATTGGACGACAAGTGACAGATGAGTATCCAGAGTACAAATGGTAAATGTTATATGGATCCATGAATGAATTTATTAATCGGCATGCATATTCATATAATGTGGAAGGGAGCCTGAAGTCATCAGCCGTGTACGCAATTCTAGCGAGGTGTTGGCCCGTGCATGGGATGCTGCAGAGCAAGATCAAATCGATTATCTAAGAGATGAAATCATCGGCAAAGGTTTAGGAATTGTGGATCCAAGCGACAAGGAAATTGATAAGCTCGTTTCCTGGAAAGAGACCAGCAAGGATGTGCTTGCTTTAGAATATATGTTGGGTGATATGGTCAGTCGACGTGCTGAAATTGGGGTGAGTGCAACAATTCATTTGAATGATGTATTTAATGCATGTGCCTTGGCTCACAAAAAATTCAAGTGGACAACCCATGGCCATACCGCTGTTGATGTCAACCTGTATGCATTTGGAAAAGGCACCCAAAGTCTCAGAGGAAGTCATGAAAACACTGACATCAACGAGTTTATTGTTGACTATCTGGATCTGGATCTGGGACAAGTTACTGGAACGCTCAATAGATAATAGATTCTTTTATTTTGCAACTACAGTATATGGATCAACTATTCTAAACCTTACATAATTCATATGTGCAATTGCATATCTACAAACTGCAACTGTCATTGGCATGCCTAGAACGATTCTGAATAACCAATAGCATAAGATTTGGATCACTGTATAAGATGGTGTTTATTGTAGCAATGGATAAGGTGTCCTAACAAGCGCATCCACTAAATTCTTTGGAACTTTCGCTGTCGATCCTGATAGGGTCGCTCAAATCGCTATTGAAAGAATACCATGTATGAGTATGATGATACCTTCTCCACACATCCCAGAATACACCTCGTTACCTATACAATTCGACATCGGTTTCCTGCTGTAAAGCATTCTTTGCAATAGTCTGAAAAGCTTGTTCGACATTGATGGCTTCTTTGGCTGATGTTTCAAAATACCTAGCAAATGCACCATTCAGTATGCATGCCATCATCCCATCCACGATTTAAGAATACTTACGGAATATTGCCCTTTGCTTGACAGAAAGCCATTGCTCGTTTTTGGGACACCATACGCTTTGACTCGTCAACATCCACCTTATTACCAAGAACGACGAATGGGAAATTATCTGGATCACGAGGTTGAGCTTGTAAGAGAAACTCGTCGTGCCATTGTCCTTGATATCACATGTTAGTTCTTTAATTCATAAAAAGAATGATTCATTGTCTCTTTCCTCCTTACCTAGAGATTCATAACTCTTGTTGTTGTTTACATCATACACAAGCACACAACAATCGGCTCCACGGTAAAAGGCGACACCCAGTGATTGGAATCGTTCTTGGCCTGCAGTATCCCAAATCTAATCATACATGATGAAACATAATACATGTACATCTATGTGAGTTGAAAGGATCATACATACTGGCATACACACACACGCACATACCTGCATGGTGACAAGCTTATCGTCGACCATAACTTCTTTGGTAAGGAAATCAGCACCAATGGTTGCTTTGTACTGACTGCTGAACTTTTTGTTGACATACTGATTCATCAAGGATGTCTTGCCAACACTAGTACGTGCGCATTGGTGAGTTGTCAGTTTCGCTTCGCATCCATGGGTCTATACAATATACTGCCATTTACCCGCTGTCGCCTAGAATGATGACCTAGAACGTATGCATTTAGCTATTGGCTAGTTGCCATTCAAGTGAATAAAGCGTTTACCTTGAGAAGAACTTTTTTACGTGAAGCCATTACAGAGAAAAAGAACGATAGGAGTATATATAAGGAAGAAAGGGTGGTATGGAAGAAACGGAAATTCCGGCTGAATAGGATATGCAAGGCTTTGGATCAGGCTAACACAACATTTCTTTTCGTTACATGCCTTCGAGACGTTGATCTCCCTGCGTATGATTTGATAATCTTCTAATGGGGTCCTCTAATAAACCAAATGGGGTATCCATCAAAAGCGTGGGATCAATAACAATGCGGAAAGAATAAAGTAATCAGCCGATGACAGTAAAAGATGAAATGTACGTGTGCATAGTGATGCAGCATCACTTGTCATTGTTTCACTACTATCATTCAGATGAGCTATCTCGGTAAATCTTATAAAGACTTTTCCTCTTCCGTCAACATTCAGTACATTTTACTTTTGAAGGGGTTCGTAACCAGTAGGATATGTACTCAGCAGGGTCATAATCAATATATCCCTTCTCCCGTCACCATGTTGGAGAGTAAATGGACCGATTATTTCTGGTCAACTTGTCGATTTAAGTTTTGGACTTAATGGGTGGTCACAAAACGTGATAATGTGCATAATGTCGTATTGCTGCATTCGAGTGGCGGATTCTTTGCTTAGTTTGGTAATCCGCGTGCCAATCCCTCCAGAAGCTTATTGAGTATGTATGTTAATTAAGCAGCCAAAAGTATATGAGAGTACCATGCAATAAAAGAAAGTGAATAGTTATGTGCAATATCCTGATTAGTCTTACCAGCCATAATACTCGATTGTCGATCAAGGTATTGCATCGTGCGGTTATGAATGGAACAAGGAGTGTGAATAAGTGTTGTTGTATCTCAAGATGGGGTGATCATCATCATATGTATATGGATGGCAGGGATTCATTGTGTGAAAGGGGAAAAGTGAGTGGATGAAGGAGTAGCTTACAGGGCGTTGCTGTTGGTAAGAAATTGGCTTTTCCCTTACATCTTGTACGCCCCCAACACACGGATTTCATGCCGACGATTCAATTTTTGTCCCACCATTTGATCAGACATCATTATGCAACAAACTTTTTTTTAAAAATTAGGTCATCATCACTAACGATTCGATAATGATCAACAGGAGGAAAAACAAGATGATTTGCCATACACGATGATTCCAATTAGTACTACTATATTTGGTGTCGAATTATGTCTAGCAAATAGGGAACAGCGAGTGTAAAAAAAGGGGGCTCATTGGCGTGGAAGGTTCACTCGGCACTACATTCAAACAAGGCTTTGTTGAAGAAGAGGAGTTGGTAGTAGTGGTGGATGTCGAAATAATGGCATGGCATGCATCATGTCGCTGTCGGTGCTGAGTAAAAACTACATACATGCTTGCACATGCAATGAGGATCACAAGACATGTTGAGTCGTTTATCGTCACAGATGTTAGTGCAGGAGGTGGTTTTCGTGAAGGCACAGACATTTCTGCAGGTGATTTGGGTGCTGGTATGGGTGGTGGTGCTGGTAGCTCTTGTTCAATCAAACGACGATATCTAGCAGGACAACGAAAACTAGCTGCTCGTGGCCTGTTCTTGTTGTTGTTGTTGTTGTTATGGTTGTTATTAGAACTGAAACTCTTCTTTCGTATCATACTATTAGCATTCACAGATCCTGATCTACGCACGCGTGTTGAGTTGCTGGTTGTCGAAATTCCATTACGCCGTGGTGAAGAAAGTGTTTCGAATTCACTCAGTTGATATAAAAGTTCCATATTAGGACGTATAGCTGGTGCACGCTCCCGTACAAAATCATACGCTTCCCATAAGCTAAGCTTTTTCTTGCCTACAGGATTGCTGTTGTTATTGCGTGTCAGCTGTTGTTGTCGTGAGAGATGCAAAATATATGCAATCACTAATGCAGCTGATCTTTCCACACCCGATTGACAGTGAACCAATACAGTGGTGTTGGTGTGATGTGCTGTTTCAAGTACACGGATGGCTTTGTGGAATTCACGACGAGCAAGATTGCTTTGTGTATGTGTCCAACGTAAATGATGATATCGGATGCTTCTTGTTGAGCTCACAGGTCGTTCAATTTCTTGGGCAACATTGAGAATGCATGAAATGCCATGACGATCCAACATTTTTGGACACTGTGCATTATGGCAGGCACCTAAAAACAAGTTGGGCAATATCTGAGCAGGGCCATTCTCATAGTGCGACACATGTTGTGGTTCTTGTGATGGTGGTCCTGTTGATGTGTTTTGTTTTGGCTTGTTGCTAAGTGAAAGTGAAAGTGACAGATTCTTATGATTCTTGGAAAATGGGTTTTTTGGTTGGACCATGCGTGATGAAGGAGTGAAAAAGAGGGAAAGAAAAAGAAAGAAACAAGTGTGTTAATGGTAAGGGGCCAATGTAACTTTTTATTTAGCGAGAATGGGTGGTTCTATAAAGAGCGACGATGAGAAAGGGGGAATGAGTGTGAGAGATGCCATAGCGTATAATACGTTATAAAGGTATCCTGATAAATGAGTTGCATGACAGGGGGAAATATACCAGTCGGTTCGTTTTCTTTCTCAAACTTATTCAACATAGATGATTGACTATTGATCTCCTTTAAGAATTATTTATTTTTCTTGTATACAACATGCAAATGATCCCACACAAACATTTCTAAAGAGTGAAAGACAATTTAAGCAGTGGCACCCAAAGAAGGGAAAGCAGAAGCATCCTGAATGTTGACAGCAGGACCAGCAGCCTTGGGACCACGACGACCATTACCACGGCCACGACGTTCGCCACCACGACGGTTGCCACCACGACCACCACGGTTACCACCACGAGTTTTCTCGGCAAAGCGTTGTTCAATTTCAACAACCACCTTTTCCTTACGTTGCTTGTCAGCGGTTTTCTTGGTAGATTTGTTCTCCTATTATGCAAGAAATATCAGTCTCCGATAATATGATAAACATTGCAACATACCTTGTTGGCAGCAAAGTATTCAGGTTCTTCCTCCTTGACAAAGGCAACAGCATTATCCCACTTTTTATCATCAGCAGCACCTTCGTTGGCCTTACGAGCTTCAGGAAGAGAAACCTTCAAGGACTTGTTGGCCTTTTCGGCAAGATATTCTTCCAAAGTCTTAACCTTTTCCTCAGCTTCGGCAGCTTCGGCAGCAGCAGCATCTTCAGCAGCAGGATCCTTGGGAGAAATGGTATCCTTGGCACTAAATCACATCATCATCAACCAACAATGAACCATAAAGAATCCTCATTATATATCACTTACGCTTCAGCTTCAGCAGTTTCAGGATGTCCCCAACCTTGCTTCTCCTTCTTCTCACTATCACTGTAATACACGCATATATCATTGTCAATAATCCTTGCTCATATTCAATAGATAAGTAATACTCACGCAATGCCGGTACCACTATGGCGATCGAATTGACGACCACGTTGAGGACGACCATTTTGTTGACGACCGTTACGGCGACCACCACGAGCAGCTATTATACATAGATAACTACGTATTAGCATTCCATGAATAAAACAACTGCATGTCGTTTCTCGTATTTCCGTTTTTCCACACTATTGCTGCACCATGTTGACATTGTTGAATATAAAGTTGTTTCCCAATGAGTCGTTCATAGGTGAAAAGTGAAATAACGAGAAAGTGGTGCAAGAGAATAAAGATAAAGAGAAAGGTCGTTATTTACCACCATTGGATTTGCCGCGCTTGTCATTAGAGGCGGGCTTGGCTTCAGAGGGCTTGTTAGTTTCCTTTGCAGGAGCAGGAACAGGGGCAGGCTTAAAGCCATCCTCATTGAGGAGATCAAAGAGGTTGTTGGAGAATGCTGACATGACGATCGATATGTGTTGATTAACGATGGATGACCTCGAAGAGAGGATGGATGGATGTGGATGGGATCGAAGGGTTGTCGTAAAAGGGAAGGTTTACTACCGGTTCGCATAGCCGAGCTTGATTTTTGCCCCACACGCACACTCACACACAATAACTACACCCTGCATCAAATCATTAGGATTCCGCGATCTTTCTCTTTCTTCTTTTTCAATCATGTTGAATGTGTTTCTTGGATACGAAAATGATAATAGATTGTATGCATAACATACGTGTCACCATCATGACCCTATTTCAAACTTGAATGGATCTACACATTAGAGTTTAGTGTCATCGTTATCGGCACACACGGCACATTCCCCATCCCATTATCATCACTTTTATCACAAATAAAATCTCTTGATATTCACTATAACAAAACCGTGGGAGTGCAGATGCAAATCTTTTGTTACCCATGCAACTAAATGACGTTGGATCTTCTTTCCCTTTAAATGATTCGCCACAGCCCACACTAATGATGCCAAGAAACAAAAAGAAATCCGTTGTAAATATTACAGCAATTGATCCCCGTGTATAACCACACTTGCCAGAATTGTAAAGTTGTAGTGATGCATTGCAATGCATCATGCTATGCATATCATCACTACTGATTTGCAGCATGTGATGATAACCGAGAATCCATCCTAATAATATGATGCTTATATCATAATCCACCACACAAGGGAAATAGTGTAACACATACATGTCAATGATTCATGCCAATGTCCATGGTTGTGTGTGAAGCAATAAAGTCTTGTTTGACCTATATCAAACAAGGATCGGCAGTAAGTTTTGTTATGCTTTGTTTGGTAATGATTCTGCGGAATAACTTGATTTGGTAAAGACACATAACGTCAATAAGCTGGGTTGGGCGGGAGTGCATTGGCACGTGCCTTCATTTATTCTTTTGAATGCCTTTTCGTTCGTTATAGGTATTAAGGGGGGATTGGAGGGGAAACAAGAAATGCACATTGAGGAAGAAATACATGCTATTTACACGTTTGGATGGTTTCTAAGCAAATACAAGCATGATGCTTGCAAGTGAGAATAGCAAAAATGACAATGATGATAAGGATTGGAATGATGCATCCGACGTATCACCTGTATTGCTGCTGGTCTTTGCACTTTCTTTATCGCATTGGAGTTCCTTTGAAGTATCAAAAGTGACATTGTTAAGCTCCGCTGCAATTTGGAGTGTCTGGCCCTTGTTGTAAAAGTCGACAATCAAAAAGTTGGGTTGGCTGCCAAAGGTTTGTCTGCATTGGGAAGCTTGTTTCATCAGCGAATCTTCCGAATTAGTGCTACCAGCCGAACCACTTTGTGGGATTTGGATTGTAACTTCACCCCAGGGAAGATTGCCATACAAAAAGTGGTTCATGCCATACATCATGGAAGCAGGGTCGGTTGGATCATCAGGGCGGTCAATTACACAGCTAAACGAACTTGCATTGTTGTTTTCGTAGGGTGTTTCAAACATGTATGAGAATTCTGCATGCATCCTAAACCATGTGTATTAGTTATTACCGCACCATCCACATACACATGCTTTTTCTTCCCTATCCTTCCCCCTTCACAATCTCCTGTCCCATACACAAAACGTAATAATACTTTACCAAGGATAATTGGTTTGGTCAGCATTCATATCCATGTAACTAACGACCCGTTTGTTGGCTGCAATCATCTCTCCCAAGGTTGGCCATGTCATATTGTTGACATTTTGCACGTGCGAATACTCGATAAGTCCACTTTCTTTGTAGGGTTCTTCAAAGTCAGGTGCGAAAAAGTCATTGTTGGGGAAGTTCCAAAAGATGCTGATCACTTCGTTAGGGTTATCCTTGAGCCAAGTTGTGATATTGCGTAAAGTATCCACTGCAGCACCTGCGTTGAGAATGGTACAAGAAGTATGACACAAATACATCTTATCTGAACCATCTGGTGCCTTGACTGCCGATAATTTCAAAGCACGCACACCATCAGCCAACTGTGCATCAATTGAACATTGTTGATTGGCAGCAGGATTTGCCATGAAAGCGTATGAATTGTGGGTCAAGACATAGGTCAATTCATTGTAAGACTTGTTGCAAAGCTCGCTGTAGCCATTACATAATTGTTGTCCTGTCACCAATGATATGGATGCTGCTAGTAAAGCAGTTGTGAGTTTCCAATAATTGACCATTGACAAGATTGCAGTAGTAGCTGAAGAAAGAAGAGTGAATAAAAAATAAAGAACAGAAAGAAGAAGAAATATAAAAAAAGACATCGGATGGGGATCCTATTTATGGGTTAGGTTGATTGCTTCTGCTGCTTTCTGGTAACTGACTCCGTCACATATCCGCCGCACGCACCCGCAGCAAATGTAGAAATAAGAGCAAGTCTAGCAAATCAGCGCTCGCGCCGAAGCCATCCGAAACATCAATGTCCTTTTTGTACAATGCCGATTCAAGACTAAATAGGAGCAACATCGACAAGACAACAATAACATCTCATCATGGGAATCAAGGCACTTTTTCGTGTATATTATTTACTTGTTACAAATTAGGATATGTCAACAACAACAATACATGTAAAGGTTTGTGTGTGTGTGTGTCAAAAAGTGTGATGGTGATACAAAAAAGTGCACGCGTTGCAGGATGCTTCACACATAAGGCTTATGTGTGTATGTGTGTTGTTACTTCCCACTCTCCCTCTCGTATATCCCGTGCTCCCGTGTAATCCAACATTTTCTCCTTTGTTTCGACTGTACCTTTCTCGCTCTTTTCTTTCTTTCTTTATACTTTCTTTCACCATCACTCCATTAACCCAATGAAACCAATATACTCCTTCGACTTTATGACACCACCCGATCGCAATGACAAGTTCATTCGACATTGGATTCAGTCAACTCTTAATATTCAGTTTCCTCCAACATGTGGTTTACATACGAGTCTTCGAGATGGTGTTTATTTATGCAAGTCAGTCAAGTATACTAGTGTGCGTGTATGATTGGAGCAATGGGGAAATCAACAAGTCATATGAGAGAAAGGGGGACGATATCATACACGCATTTAATACACTACTGTGTGATGATCCGGGAAACTCATCAGCTGCAATTACAATCAATATAGGCTCATGAAGCATTTACGACCAACGAGTTTAATAGCGATCAACTATGAAGATTCAATTGATTCATGGGTAGATGATTATACATTACATCATGCAATACCATTTTGACTCATAGTTTTAACATTTATAGACACAAAACATTCAAGCTTTCCTCGAAGCTGCAGGAGAGGTGGGGAAAACCATAAAAAGTTTACTGCATTAAGAGTGCTCATTGTATTATGCAGGCAGGTTTGCATGAGCACCAACTCTTTAGTGTCGATGATCTATTGGAAGGAGTTAATATGGATGCGGTAATGCAAAAATAGGAACCTGATGGGGCGCCTTAAACTCTTTATTAACTACTATGCGAACTTAGGTGCTTATCACGCTTTCATGTCTGCATGATATATCATCACATCATACGCTACACCCCTCACAATCTCAATACAACTGTCCAAACGATGTATATCAGCAACAAGCCATAACCAAACGACGAAGAGGATTTACTGTGCCTACGTGTCCAGATAATAGTCGACGTATCATCACAACAACAACATCAACGACACGCTTGTATGACAACAGGAGCCATGTGTTGGGGGATCCAATCAATAAAGATGACGGAGACAAGGAGAATGAGTGCAGTAAGGAGCATCAACATCATCCTATGCAGCAGCAGTTTTATTACCAGCATAACGAAAGCGCGTGCAACAACAGCAGGCAAGATACCAAAAAAGTCGCTACTACTACCACTACCGCCAGCTATGGTCGACAATCTGTTCTTTCATCACTATCGGATGATGCATTACCATGGGAACGTGGAGCAACACCACCTTATGGGATCTTTGATCATCCACCCGCTAGTAAATCACCCGCAGTAGAAAGCACATCTTCTGGTGATAGTGGCTATGCTAAATCCCATCACAACTCCCTTTCAGGCCGTGAATATAGAGCAGCGACTCCAGAACATCTTGTCTCCTTGTTTGATCCACCACCATCAACCATGCACATCAATACTACTACATCAACTACCGATACATCATTACAAACTTCCGCAACACCATCATCAGGATCGACACGCTCAAAACTCTCTCGATTTTCGAGCTTATCTTTTGCCAAGAAATTACCAATCAGACAAAAGATCCCGTTTCATATGCGATATCAGGAGTGGACGGACCTGAAATTGAAGAAAAGGAGACCTGCTTCTCTCATTGTTACAGATGATGAACCACCTCTTTCACCAAACTCATTACCACAATCACCCACATCCACTACACCCAACGATATACCCAAGAACCCAGCACCTTCAACTTCATCACCTATCAGTTTACTTGGCACCAGTAATATCAACTCTTCACCCCATGTTGCTCGATGCACATCACGTGATCGTAATGCATTACCACCACCATTGGATACCCAACATATAGCTGCTAATTTGGATGCATGGGGAGATCCTTCGCCTGGATCATCTGTAGCATTACGAAATGGTACTGTGCCACGAAGAAAATCAACAGGAGCCCTTGAAGTCAACCCGTCATTGATAAGATCTGACGCCAATGATAATGGTGAACGGCTCGAAATGCAACAACCCAATGGCAATATTACAGCACGTTATGTATGTTGCTTGAATGTGCAAGATTTATGATGGCATGGAATAACCATATATACTTTTAGAAATTAGGCAATTCGATCGGCAAAGGTCAATTTGGAACAGTACACAGGTATAGTTATTCATTGAATGGTCCAAGTGTCAATCTAATCTTACAAACGATATGTTATAGAGCTCTTAATCTCAAGACGGGTCAAATGGTTGCCATCAAGAGGATCAAGCTTGAATCGACTGAAGCAAAAGATATCGATGATGTGATGGTAAAGTGTGAGCTTGTTTCTTTTTACATGCTGTTGTTGTACTGATACGAACAGTATATTGTAGCAAGAAGCACAGCTATTGCAAACACTTGCACATCCAAACATTGTCAAATACGAGGGATTTATTAGAACAAACGATTGCGTCAACATTGTACTTGAATTCGTGGAGAATGGATCATTGGCCAACACTTTAAAGTCGTTTGGCAACTTTCCTGAAAACCTTGTTGCCAGTTATTGCTCTCGGATATTGGAAGGTCTTGTATATCTCCATGATCAAAACGTTGTCCATTGTGATCTCAAGGCAGCCAACATTCTTACCACGAAAACCGGTGATGTTAAGCTCTCTGATTTCGGTGTATCAGTCAACTTGCAATTGAAGGAAACAGTAACTGGATCCGTGGCTGGTACACCCAACTGGAGTAAGTCAGAATAGCTTCTTATGTGGTATGCAGTGATACTCATACTTTGATCATTAGTGGCACCTGAAGTCATTCAGCTCCAAGGTGCATCTACCAAATCTGATATATGGTACGTTCGGTCTATTTATTTCCAAACATATGAAATTCATTCTTCTCTTGCAGGTCTCTTGGATGCACCATCATTGAGCTCTTTACAGGCAAACCACCCTATGCTGATCTTATACCCATGACAACACTCTTTAGAATCGTGGAAGATGAATGTCCTCCATTACCAACAACAACTTCACAGGTAAAAAGCTATAGTAGCTATCACACAATGCATATTAAGATTTGATATCGAATAGGAAATGCTGGAATTTTTGCAACTGTGTTTCCGAAAAAGTCCCAATGATCGACCTACAGCTCGAGAGCTATTGAATCATCCATGGATCGTGAGCAATGCTTCATACAGCACCGATATCCACCAACATCAACAATCCGATCAACTCAGTGTACAGAGTAATAGCAACAAACCCATATCATCTTCGTTCCCTCGAAGCTTTCAATACAATCCAGTCAGTGAAATTGACTCTTCTGATGCTGAATCAACCACTACAAGCAGTACACCCTCTTTGCACCGTGGAAGTATTCTGGTCAACAAATTGCATGAACGACAGGAAAAGAGATTTACTCCTTCTCCTCCACCACAACAAGAGCATTGCTTTGTGAAGGGATCATTTGCCAAAGGTAAGCAGTACCCACTGCGTGATAGAAATGGTATTGATTTGGGTTTCTATAGCATCCATCCGTTGCAAAGCATGTCAATTACCCATCAAACGCAATGCATTGGTTTGTGAAGGTACTTATTCCCTTTATTTGATCAATGTTATCATGGGACTAAGCAGCTCTATTTTAGATTGTGGATTTATATGTCATGACAAGTGTCGTGGCAATACAATGTCATGCCGTGCACTCAAGGTATATTCATCCTAATCATAGTGTACATACACGACAATGTGCTCACATTGATATCTATTGCCCAACTGTAGGATGACCATGTGATGACTCCCACACCATCGATATCCAGTTCATCTTCTTCATACATTGAACGTACGAGCAATCCTACGGAAGGAAGAAAGAGCCCACCACGACCCACATCATCCATGTCGACTCAACTGCGAGAACGAACCAAGAAGCTATCAAGGGTATTTACAAGTAGTGGTGGTCATAGTAAGCCCCACAGCACACGTAGCCATGAAACATTACGATTTATTCGTGAAGACCAAGTCCTTTCATCTGGTGATCTGAAATCATCCTCTAAGAAAAAACCGAGTACAAAGTCAACAGCGGATGCTCATGGTGCCTATGAAGGAGAAATTCGCAATAGTACTTCAGCAAGTTATATTGAACATTCAGGTCTTGTTCGATCCCTTAAGCACAAACGCAGTCGCACTCGTCAACAACAACAGGCCTTGAATCATCATCCCCAACAACCATCCCCTCATCAAGATGACTGTGTCATATCATAAACAATACTAAACTCTGCCTCTTATTTGTATACATCTTTCCTTCCCCCCTCCCCCTCCCTTTTAACGTATTGAACAAACAATATATATACATTCTCATGTCTGGGTCTCACTTATTTGATTATGATGTAATTGGTATAATAGAGATGTGCATGTATGATAGTTTACAATCGACTTTTGCTGGATACAATGGGAGATTGATAGCCATAGAATACTGGATTATACTTGGAAGCATCGAAAGGGATGGGTTGCTGTTGTGCTGGTGCACTTGGCTGCCATTGGAACCCGGTTGTGAAAGCAGGATGCATCAGGCGTGGATCAGACGGCAATGAGCAAGAACATGAATGGCGCTGTTGCTGGTAATTATGCGCATGAGGGGGATGCTGTTGTTGGTGTCGTTGCGTGGGCCAATTGGTAAGTTTTGGATTCTGTTGGGTTACGTGTGGAAACATGGTTGCATTAGTCAGTGGAAAAGAAAAAGGCCCAATGAAATGCAAATGTTGTGGGAAAGGGAAAATCAACCATGGCCGATCAAAAAGCTAGTTGCTCCCCAATCACATGAAAGCATATTGACCCTGCATGAGCAATGGGTAGCCATATTTATTAGAACATAACATAATACTTTCAAAACTATATACAACTTATGTCAAAGGATCATGCATGAATATGAGATAACACATTATCCAACTGATCTCACAAAGTCTTATCTCTTGCTGAATTGTCTCTCCCATCACGTTGGTACGTTACACAAGACGAAAATGTCAACTTGGTCTCAAAACGCTATTCATTGTAAGGCAATCATCATGCAGCAAAGTGGATTATACGGGTTATGCAGCTTACTTGCTCATTTCGCTACATGTCATGGTGAATGTTGCATATCGTTTCATCTCTTCTTATGTCACACATAATGATTAAAATAATCCAATGGCAGTAGCAGTAAGTAATAAATCATGTTGTTTGCGTAAAACGCCTAAAGCACAAATGGATGTTTTTCACTCGAAAAGGATGTATTTGATTCGATAGTGCAGAATCTATGCACCACGAAATATCTCCCTTTAGCCTTTAACAGCCTGGTACCCTTTCCTTCATTGATTGAGAGCTGAGTGAATGATGATGGTGCCATACATCCATCGTTTAATCGGCAATTCCAATTCATCAGCCAGTACCCATGAAACAGTAAACATTATTTTCAGGTGCTGCTATCTCGACATTCCATACATCATTGTTTTGCATACGTTTATAGAAGTTTGTACTCTCGTCCTGTTGATAGTAACACAGATACTATTCCGCCATCATTCGCATTGGATATTATATAAAGGTGGCGGATACCAATTGAGGCGCATGCGTGTTCGGCAAATAGAGCACATATATATTTCAGAGCTCAGCATCTTTCCGTCAACAATGACTAAAAAAAGCGCGCACAGTGTTGATACAAGAATGCTTTCTGTAAGCAATTGTGCCATTTACACCTTGATGCGGAGGCAATATCGGAACTGCGGGATACTATAGCAATATAAATCGTCAGTTGGGCATTATCTGCAATTAGGTGGCCTTGATATATCGTGTGCAATAGTTGAATTCTTCAAAACGTGTAAATAGGTCACACAGAACAGATCAAATTTTCCCCATGTGTACAAAAGGAGAGGAACGCTGCATCCTATCTAATAATATGTCTCTTGCGTGACAGAGGGACACCTTATTACTTGGTTTGGGCACGAGCAAAATACCTTTTTTCGCGACATCTTTCAACCGCCGCTTTATTCGGTTTGGCAAGTAGATGACCCTGACGTCGAATGGAAAGCTTAAAATACACACGCACATACATAAAACACACGAGCAAAGGGAGATCAATTAGCTTTTATTCAAGCCGCCAGATTGCTTTTGTATACTTTCTCTCCCTCTCTCTCTCTCTTTTCTTCTTGTTGTTGCTCCTTTTCTCGCTTTAAAACAGCTCCTTATCCCCTTCCTTTTCGATTCTGCAAAAAATGATCTTCAAGTCACTCATTACTACTACTGCTGCTATTGCTGCTTTGGCTTCCAGCGTTTCTGCAGTCATTGCACCTAGTTATCCTTCGCCCGGTACGGTGTGGACCGCTGGCAAGGAATATACCATCACTTGGAGTATGCATCAACATTTGATAGATCAACTATACAATAGCTCACACGCATGATGTCTTTTGTAGAGGATGATGGCGAAAAGCCTGATCTTGCAACCGGTTGGACCAACTTTAAGATTGGTATGAGCAATGATCATTTTACAACAATGACGGATATCTGACACACATGTAGACTTTATGACAGGTGACAATCTTAACCAAACCGTGTTGAAGAATGTTGCATCGGTGAGTAGAAACTACAACCTATACACACACACACAAGTGCACCATTTCATCCTGTACTACAATCATCTATTATCTGGATCATCCACGGCTAAATGCTATTCATAGAATTTGGATGCTACCAAGATTGAATCCTACAAGTGGACTGCTCCCCAAGTCGATCCTTATTCTGCCGTATACTTTTTCATGTTCACCAATGGTATGCCATGAAGCAATTGCATGGAATTCATCATTACTCACTCAGAAATATATATATAGACAAGGGCGAATCTGCATGGACCACCCGTTTTGGCATTGTAGCCAAGGATGGTGATTCTTTGGTTCCTGAAGCCGAAAAGACCCAACCTGATGGTATGTGTATTTATGCATCTTGATTTATATGTAACAAGGCTAATGATGAAATATGAATTCTATTATAGGCTCTAATATTCCCTGGGGTAATGGTCAACTCGCTGGTGATGGTTCATCTTCCACCAATTCTTCTGCTGCTGCTTCATCCTCTGCTGCTCCTGCTTCTTCTGATGCTGCATCCTCTTCAGCTGCTCCTGCTTCCTCTTCAGCTGCATCTGCTAGTGATTCCTCTGCTAGTTCTTCGTCTGCTGCTGCTGAATCTTCTACTTCATCTTCCACTTCGAATGATGATAAGACCGCTTCTCAAAAGGATGACTCGAGCAATGATGAATCGGGTGTTGCTGCTATTCGTGCTCCTGTTGTTCAAGCTGGTCTTTTCGTTCTTGCAGCTGCTGCATACACCTTGGCTTAAAGTGTGTGTGATTAATATAATGATCCATTATTCAGTTCCCTACTCTCCATTTTCCCGCTCACAAGTTACCATGTAACACTAGTAATAAAGTCCTTACCACCATTAATGCCGTGTATGTGATTCTTGCTCAATGTAATCATGTCATGATTTTGTACGGTATCATGGCAACAAGCACGTAGTTGATTGGTATCATCGGATGTTCGATTCAGTCACACAGTAACAAGGTGTACTCGGTTGACATTATTGTGTGGTTTCCACTTGTACCAAAGCATGTTCTTGTCCAAAGTCTTTACAGCTGCTGCATCGCGATCCACTACTGCATTACGGTTTCAATCGACTGCAGCGGGTAGTACATCACCGTTCCTGAAGGACTTTATCACCTCGGAAGACAAGGGACCTGTTGAAACTGCCATCGAATCCAAGGTGAGTGGAATGGTTGTTGTCATGCAAGTGTTGGTTCGAGTCATTAACGCATGCGTGAAGCTCATTGAGGGATTGGATCCTTCGACACTCCACATTGTCAATGAAAGTCATATGCATGCTCACCATGCTGCTATGAAAGGAAATACCAACAAAGAAACCCATTTTCGGTGAGTATTAGATACATTGTTTCATTGTAACTATCATCTTACTTTGTTATTTCTTGATTGTAGTATCACGTTGATTTCTGAAAAGTTTGCTGGTCAGGTAAAGAATCAACAAGGGGAATAAGGTGGGATGATGATGATGATTGACACAAGATGATAGACTTTGATGCAACGCCATCGATCGGTTTACAAGTTACTCAAGGATGAACTTGAACAAGGTGTACATGCTCTTACATTGAGAACCAAGACACAAAGCGAGATTGAAAAGAAATAAAGTCATTGACAACAAATGACAAAGATCAATGAGTCATTGGCAATGCCAAATTTATTTTTTACTTGACCATGGCAATAAACACTAAATGGGGATGGCGTACGCTTCTTCTCTAGTATAGATAGATATATATCACAGATTGAGGAGAGTAAGGGAGGGAAAGTATAAGAGAAAAAGGAACCAATTGTCGCCGTGCATGATAATAATATATATTATAAATAAACTGGGATTGTTTCATCGCTTTCGTTTTCTTGAAGTAGCATCATCATCAATGTCTTCGGATGTATGTGATTGAACAGGATAATGGTGATGATAGCTTTGAAAACCGATAGGAGGCAAATCATGGTGCCGTTCATGGCCGGAATCTGATATCCGAGAATATGCCGAAATATTGCGAATGGAAGGTAGCCTGTAATCATGTGGAGACGAAGGGGTGATTGGCAATGGACGTTGCACAGGAGGTGAAGTGGGGTGATGAAGTGGTGGAGAAGAAGAAGGTCGTGATGTTGTAGTAGGTGGTGGTGGTGGTGGTGTAGAAGCAGAAGGTGGCGATGTGGATGATGCCTTATTATTATCCTTATTCAAAAAGTTATTGACAGCAATTGGATCTAGATCGGATAAAGCGAGTTGTGACCGGAGGATAGCTCTTAACATATCTTCAATCGTCTTGAGTCGCTCTTCAATCGCCTCCAGGGCTGCTTTGTTAGGAGCGTTTCGTCGATCCTCGGCATGTGATGATGATGGATAAATACATGCTGTTGACGATTTTTGACAACTACGACAAGGTCGTTCACCGTTGCACTTTGTCTTTTTGCGACGGCATTCACTACATGCACTCACAATCTTTGCGCGCTTCTTTCGAGGTTCAGCAGTGGAAGGTGGTTGCTGTTGTTGTTGTTGTGGTAAAGAGTCGTCACCAGGCATTTCTATAAGACAATGGGGAGAATAAGGAAGGTAGAGTAATCACAATGAGAATAAATGAAAGGAGAGGTAACCATACAAGGACGGAAAAGATGAATGTAGTGGGGAAACCCGCCGCCGGGGCAAACTACGGCCGCTTAGGCCGCGTGCACAAGCCACCTTAGCTTATCCGTGAGAGAGAAATGTATCACAACGGCTCTTACGGAGTCTCCGAATGATAGTTTCCATTGTCATTAAGCATCTCTTATTGTATAATAGATATTCTCTTTGTTATTGATTCAATAATAAATATAGGCTTATTATGAAACAATGATATTATTGATCATGCTCTATTATTGTTACTCATGATGGTAGTGATGGTGATCACATGGCAACCTCCTTTGCCTGTCTCTGAGATCGAATCCATGGCTCAGTACAAATTGACGCTCTTGCACCCAAACTTGATCATTCTTGAAACACTCTTTTCCACTCTTTTCTTTATCATTATGACTTTTACAACAACTACGGTGACACATTTATCACCGTCACCAAGACAACCTTCCCAATCATTTTCTTACGCGGAGAATCCCAAAATCCAGCTTAAATCCAATCTCCCTTCACTTCAAGACTTGCCTTCAAAAACAACGCCAAGACCCAAAACACTTTATTCGACACTACTCAATGGACTTTGTCATCTCATTCTGTACTTGTTGCAACTCGGTTATCTCCTTTATATTGCTTGTCGTTCTCTTTATCGTAAAACTGAACATGCCATTCGTCAATGTCTTGACACAAGCGATCGTTTAGTTGCCATACAAAAGGATAAGGCAAGACTCACCAAGATACCTAAACATTTGGCTATTCTGGTTTCTGGTGAATTAGAGGAACGAGACTTTGCTGATTGGGAAGACCTTGTGAATGATATTTGCCTTACTTCATGCTGGGCTTGGGAATTTGGTATTCAGGAACTATCGGTTTATGACCCATCAGGTAAAAGAGGTGATCAAGGAGAGGTAGAAAATAGATATCTTATTATGGTGTTATTAGGCATCTTGAAAAGTATGGGTGTGGATGTATATAAACGACAATCGACAATGCTACACAAATGGATTAAATCATCTTCGTCTTGTTCACCTGGTACGTTTTATTCATTACATACCAATGACTCTTTCTTACACATACATCTCCTGGACAGCACTTAAATTCAACATTTTATCCGCCAATGATGGCTATTCAAGTTTGGTACAGGCAACACAAAACATTACAAAGCATTTGATGGCCACGGGTGGTTCAAGTGATGATATCGACATTGCTATGGTGGATAAGTTTGTGCATGGTACGTTATTGCTGCAGGAACGACATGTGATTATTTTCTTTTTAATTAAGCGATGCATGCTCTTTTGTGATGCAGAGAATGGCCCATCGGACCCTGATCTTATGCTTGTGTGCAGTGGCCTGCCACATTGTTACATTTCATTGGATGGTTTCTTTCCGTGGCATATCCGATTGACTGAGTTTATGTAAGTGGAGTGAAAATACACATATTGTTATCATTGCCAACAACATTCTTTCTAGAAACAACAATGACTATCATCGTCTGGATTATCCACTGTTGACTCGAAGCTTGTACAAGTATTCTAAAGTGGATCAACGATTTGGCCGATAAATGGATCATCTTATTTTTTTTTCTTGCATACCCCCTTTCATTCCTCCTCCTCCTTCTTCTCTTCCATCTTATACTACAACAACAACAATCTCCCCTTGAAACTATCATTTCCCTTGCATCATCCATCCAAGCAGATTCCATAGAGAGTACCTTATACTACTAGCGTACAATAACAATTCATGTTGAACACGAAGGTCATATGACTAATACTTACTTACACACACTCTTGAAATTCTTTATTCATGTTGCTCACGTGATATAAGTTGGATAGTATGTATGCCCAGCCACTTTTGCACAAAGCGAACTGAGTTATTTGCCAGTTGAGTTTAATGTGTGTTGGTGTGACATGGCACATTTCCAACCCAAAGTAAAAGGAAACAAAACTGCCAAGACATGAGTCATTTACAAGTACAATCAACATGAATGTATAAGAGAACCATGTATGAATGTGAATTTATGTATTGAACAAGATGATGAAAGCGAGCATTATATTATATAGAATGAAATGATGATATACAGTGAGCAAGGTATAAAAAGAAAACGAGATGTTTGGCTGCATGAAACAATTAACAGGTGCATCAATTGTCCAGGTTCCACAAAAAGGCGTTCGATTCAGCCAGTCACCTTGTTCAACTCTTGTGTGGAACTGTCAAACTTCCTTCTTTAATTCTTCTCTACTCTTTTTTTACACTATACACATAATGGACATGCATACTCGGGCAATCGAAGCTTTCAGAAGATCCGAGTTCCATACGAAAAATCCACCTCGCAAGCCTGGCATGTACGATCCCAATGGTCATGGATCACGAGAACGACAGGGACGACCATGGGTTCTTCCTGAAGACAAAGCACCACCAATCAGAACCGAATCAGTCGCGTCTTCGAGTTCATATAGCTCTGGGCATAGTGAAAGGTAACAAAGAATGACAAGTGATCTTTTTCAGTGAACTAACATTTGAATACTAGTCGATATACGCGTATGAGCACTGAACAACAGCGCTTACAACATATTGAGCCTTTTGTATCTACTGGCACTGAGTTAGCACAAGGATCAGTATCGAAAATGGACATGTCACCTCGAGCACGACAAAGACATGATAGCAATACTTCAGATGGGCATGTCAAGTTTGCACCTGACAATGCAGCATTCGAGAACTTGCGCACAGAAGCTTATCAATCATGGAAACATGGAGTTGACCTTGAACTTGAACAATCTCGACAGAATGCACCAAAGAAAAAAGCAGCTTGGTTGACAGAATCAGAATTTGAGAACTTTTCAGGTCCTAATGATCACAAGGTGAATACTGCACCCGCTTCATCTACCAATGGACGCACATTTGCTCAAGTGGCCAAACCAACCCATCATAACAACAATGCCAATTCTATTGGTTGGTCACCAGAAGCAGAAACGATACCCACCAATACAATACAACAACATTTACCATTACACACTTCTATGCCAAGTTTCACTCAACAACAACAACGACGATCATCATCTTCTTCTTCATCATCCCATTATCATCATAATCTGATGCCTCCTCGAATACAAGCTCAAGGTGCTGAGACTACTGACATTGAACCACTCGTGTCACCTTTGCAAAGATCATACATGCCTCTTGCTATTGATCCTATTGCTGATGCAAAGATGTATCGAAGACTTTATCTTATGACAACCACTCTTTATAATCCTGAATCTACACGACAATTTTATGGGCACATTGAAGAGATCTTATCAGAATGTCGTCGATTTGGAGAAAAGAGTTTCAGTATACTGGTTCAAGTGCTCTTATCACGTTTCAAGCAAGAACGTAGCCAGGCAACCACCATTTCAAAATTGCCAATCGCCACGGTCATGCACAAGAATTGGATCAACTTTTATACAGCAGTCAATGACTATATCCATGTCGCAGTTCTTACACCCCTCGAATTGCTTCCATTATTGGAGTTGTTTTCTCAATTCTCCACAGTGTGTCGTGGCTATGAAGGCATCCCACTAGCCAATCTTCAAAAGCGATTTCAAGAAATTAAAGGTGTTTTCGAGAATCAACATATTCAACGATCAGAAACGCTCTTACACGAAATTGAGAGGAATATGAATTCAGCACGTGATTGGAATACGGGTGATTATGATCGTTGGCAATCCAATAGAAACAGTGGCGATTGGGACAAGACACCGGATCATTCGAAATTACCTATTCCACCTATTCCAGATATTGAACAATTGCTGCAAGAAACACGTGCCATGTTAGAGATCGAGAACAAGAGAAAGATACCAGCTAATTCGCCTTTACGTCGATATCTCAAAGATCAACGACTGGATCGTATCACCAATATCATTCACGCACCTTATCCCAATGAAGAGACGTATCTTACAGTACATTATGTTCTGCTCAGAGATGAAATCTTTGGTCCATTATATGAAGCCATTCGTCAGTACGTCATTGAAGATACCAAGGAACCAATCACCAAATTTGGCGGTGGTTGGACTATGCATACCCACTGCAAATCTGTTTGCACAACATTTTTACCTACCATCAATGATCCTGCTGTCGTATTTGAGATTGGTTATCCTTGTTTTCGTTCATCTTTGCCTTTGGAGGGCTCAATGGCGCTGCTGATACCATCATTGGAAAGTGGCCGTGAATTATCATTCTGGGATCCTTTATTGAGTAATACCATCAAGGGAACAATTGCCTGTACACACGTCAATTCACGAGGAGTATCCATGATGGCTATTCATATCGATCGAGAACAAGTGAAAAAGATCCATTGGCCTGCAAAGTATACTGTGCTTACAAGTGACACAAATTCATGGGCAATGCTACCTATCCTTGAATGGCTACAATCAAAGTGCACAGAGGTATGTTTTTATTTTCTAATAGGTATGCATACAATTATATTAATGTGAAACAATAGGTCAATGAAAGATATCTTTCCAAGGTGGTGACGCCATTATTACTTTCACCTTCAGGTGCTGCAGGATCTATGACCAATGAAACACCGGATTATCTATGTCAAGTCATGCTCAACATTTCCAACATTCTGGTACCAAAGTTGAGAACCAAAGGATTCAAAGCTCAGATTGGTGCCAGTGAAGGCACAAGCACGTGGCCAGAACACTCTAAAGCACAACTGGCATTGCAACCAAACCAACGCGAACCATTGTATAGCTTATCATCCAGTCAGCTCAAAGCAACACAATATGCTTTGACCCATCAAGTTGCCATGATCACAGGTACAGAAGGCACAGGCAAAACATTCCTTGCTGCCAAGTTGGTTGAATTAACATATCAAGCACTCGTATCCAGCCAATGCTTTCAACCTATTCTGGTTCTTACGCGACGAGAATCTAGTTTGGATGATATCTTGAATCGACTCGTCAACAGTATTCCTGATTTGCTTCGGTTGGGTGCAACACCAGCGCATGAACCACTCTTGAGACGACAAGCAATTCGTGTAGCCGAGCCTAATATTGGTGATCCTGATCGCAAACACAACCAAGTATTGGAGAGGAAGATTGCTACATGGCAAGGACATCTTACAGCACTATGGCAATATCGTAAACGGATTGAACAAGCAGATCCATCCATCATGGTAACAACTTTACCACCTTATTGCAAACAAGCCATGATACGATCTTGCATGAACGCCATTATGAAGCCATTTACTGAATTTACCATGGAACAACTCTGGAGTTTCTGGTTGGATGAGGATGATCAACAAGTACACACAGGAAAACAACACCACTCACGTCATGCATTAGAGTCTATTGATCGTGATCTCAGTCAACATGTATTTGCGACTACCGGCAAACGAGCTCAGCCTATTATGGAGCGTAAATGGTTCAGTGAGCGTCGACATTGGATTGAAAAACATACACCTGATATTATTTCACTTGCTGATGCACCCAATTGGCCATTACCAACATCATCGCCTTCTTATGAGACTCGCAAGAAGATGGTACGCATTTGGAATGCAGTAGAGCCTGAAGATTTGTGGAACTTATCACGCAGTGCCAAACACGAACTGCGTAGCGATGTGGTTAACACATTGCTTGATATCATCGATACCAACATTACCATGATACTCGACGAACAAATGAAGGCTGCCAAAATGCTGGAGGATGCTCGACAAAAGAAATGGGTATCAAGTTGTCGTTTCACTCGTGTGGTGGGCATGACAGCAGAGTGTGCAGCACAAAACACTGAATTAGTGTCATCACTTTGGCCACGTGTGGTGATTATGGATGAAGCACATGAAATCTTGGAGTCTACCGTGCTGCCATTTGTATTGGGATCCCGTGCAGAACATGTTATTATGATCGGTAATCATCAATCAAGCATGCATCCTCTTGTTCACAATCCTGCATTACGTGACAAACCTAAGCATTTGGATACATCCATCTTTGAACGCTGGAAACGATCGGGTGGTACAATGATTCGACTTGAAGAACAATGGCGTATGTGTAAAGAAATCGCTGGTATTCATGATTCAATTGCCATGACAACCACAACATCACCGGATCGCTCTCTTCTTATCACTGCACCTATTGCCAGCCAAAATTGTGTCGACGAATCGTCCATTGACCTCTTTGGTGTAACTCAACATGCTTTCTTTATTGACCATGCGATCAATGAACGAGCGCAATGTACAGCACATGACTTCTTCTCTCGGATGATTGGTATCGATGTTTCTGAACAAGATGTAGATGAAGCTCGTTATGCATGTCATTTGGCTCTCTATCTCTTCCACCAAGGTTACAAGCCATCCCAAATCAGCATTCTTGTCTTATCACCCATCATGAAGAAACTCATCACCACGGTCATGCATGAGCATATTCGAGGTGCCAGTGTATTCTCCAAGCCTGCTGTGGATGGTATTCACGTTCATTGCGTTGATGATTATGTCGCCAAAGAGAATATGTTTATTATACTCGCACTTCGAATGCCAGATGAACAACTTACACCAGAATACAACATATCACTTGCACTTTCGAGAGCGAAACATGGATTGTATATCATTGGCAACGTTCCATCACTAGGAAAAGGAGTATGGGCGAACGTAACACAGCAAATGAGAGCAAGAGGTAGATTATAATCATGTGCCACAAAATAGCAACCATGCTCATCTTGGTTTTCACATAGGCATGTTGGATTCTCATCTTACGGTGACTTGCAAGAGCCATCCAGATACCACCAATCAACTTGGTCATTACAAAGATTTCGATCTCGTCAGAAACGGTGGATGCAATGTAATTCTTATTACACACATGTTTCAGTCGTGGATATTAATATGTCTTTTATATAGCGCATATGCAATACGTTGTTGGAATGTGGACACGCATGTGAAGAGGTATGTTTCTTGAAATGAGATGCATTGCTTATGCGAGTGCTGACGTGAAAAAAAATCATAGTTGTGCCACCATTTGAAGCATGCAAATGCAGCAAACAAGTGCAAGCGGCCTTGTGTACGATCACGATCCTGTGAACATAGTTGTCCAAATGCTTGCTATGAGTGTGAAAATCAGCCTTGTCCACCTTGCACAGAAATCACAACCAAGACTTTATCATGCGGTCATACGGCTACTGGTCAATGCGGCGAGATTAACGACGACAAATTTGAATGCCAGAATATGGTTGAACGTGAACTACCTTGTGGACACACCTATGTTGCCAAATGCTATCTTACACCTGAAGAAAACGCAATCAAATGTGAACAAGTGGTGGATATGGTCTTGGATTGTGGTCATCAAGTATCAGCACCTTGTGGATATAAACCCATTTGCACACAAGTATGCCTTGAACGCCTGGAATGTGGGCACGGATGTACCAAACCAGTAAGTCATCATGTGTTGCTCAGAAAAAAAAAGCTTACTGACAACAATTTTCTAGTGTGGATCGGAGCAGCACTCGCATAGTCGTGACATGTGTATCGCATCGTGCCCAAAGCAACTCATCTGTGGTCATCAATGCGCCAAGGGTAAGTGTGTGATATTTCAATCAGTATGTTTTTCTCATGTAACGCTGACATTGTGTTTCTAGGTTGTGCATCAGCTGAAGAGCATACAGATCGTTGTTTGGAACCTTGTCGTCACGTGTGTTCTCATGGATACAAGTGTGGACGTGATTGCTGGGAGGTTTGCAATCTTTGCATGAATCCATGCCCATACATGGTAAGTGTGAAGACATCGGCTAGATGCTCTCACTTTTTGTCTAACAACATTCTTGTAGTGTGAACACAAACGGTGTACCAAAAAGTGCTACGAGGTATATACATGGGCTCGTTTGTGTGATAACTTGTTACTCATTCGTTTATAGAGATGTGATCGATTGCCTTGTGAAGAAGCATGTTTGAAAACTTTGGAGTGTTCGTAAGTATCAATGGGATCATATACTGAATCAGCTTGTTAATAACAATTTTAGTCATCCTTGTCCTGGTCTTTGTGGAGAACCATGTCCTCCATGCAAAGAATGTCATCCCGATCTCAAGTGCAATATTTCATTACGTACGCTATCAGAGTTCGAAAGGGATGAGAAAGTATACATGCTTCCTGAATGTGGTTGTGGTAAGCTGATAGTATGGATTCATATCGACCCAACTAATGAATCTTATCTTTAGTCTTTGCTGCTGAATCACTTGATCTTTATTTCAATAACCAAGCGAAGAATGGTGAACATACAGCTATCAAACTATGGCAATGCCCTTCTTGTCAAAAGCCAATCTACACTGCATTACGCTACAACATTTATATCAAGACCGAGATTGCGTTGGTGAATCAAATCAAGCGTCAACAAGAGGAGATACGCCAGCGTATCTCGCAAAGAGAAAAGCAGGATATTATTGAAGCAATGAATACAGAGACTAAAATGAGTGTACACAACATTGTGGGTGGTCGCTGGTTCGTGTGTGAAAACGGCCATCCTTATTATATCGGTAAGCCATACTTCTTTATCAATATATTGTGCAGTATGCTGATAGCGTTCTATTCTAGGCGAATGTGGTGGTGCGACCGAGATTTCAAATTGTCCACATTGTGGCGCTGTGATTGGCGGTTTGCAACACAAGGTTGTGGATTCAAACCGTTTCTATGGAGAATTTGATGGCTCGTTTCAACCTGCATGGCCAGGTCAACCAGGCTAAGAAAAAATGATGTTCAGCTATACATGTTTTTGTCCAATCGGAGCCTATTCTAGCTTCCACTACCCATGCTGTATTCAATGATCCCCACCCCCCATTTCACTATACCACTATTGCACATATAATCTGTAACATTGCATTAAATCATCAAATATCCAATATCATGGACTTCATCTCGGAACACTCTTTCTTTCTTAACTTTGCCATTATGATAATTCCTCAGGGTTCAGATGTGATATAAAATATACTACTGTCTTTGAGATAAAATGACTGACATGCTTGTGTAGATTGCCCATCATTTATACATCTCATTCAGAAGGATGGATTATAAGCTCAGCACAAGCTGTGTATTAGTGGTCGATGACCAAGTAGTCAATATATACGCATCATTGTCATTATTGTATTGTATTGGATTTATTCATGTTGTTATGATTAAAAAGTCAGTGATGATATGAAAATGAATGGTCGCGTAAGAGGGAAATGGCTTGAGCGTAATGGATGTGATGCCCCTGGCTGCTGGTGTTGTTTTGACTTGCTCAATAATTTTTGTGGCCGACTTCACAAGCGTCTTTAACTTCGAACAACAAAATGGGCACCACACAATCCAAGACGGCAAGCGAACCAATCATCTTTTATAACCAAAGTGTACCCACACAGGTGTGTAGAGACGCCATTCCATTGTAGAATGCCATTGAGTCGACTGTCATTGATCCTAATACGGGGTTTCTTTCATTGCAATCTAGTTCTCTCAAGGCTTCATTGAGACTTTGGAAACCCGGAAGAAGGTATATGGTGAATTTAAAAGCATTGTTCATGTGTCCAACATGTTATATATGGATAGCCTACTCAAGAAAGCAATACCCGGTCTGAGGATGTGGAAGAGCTTGTGCGTCAACGCGTTGCAGAGCAGCTTAAGCGCGAAAAGGCCAGCAACGATCAAGCATACAGCGAGCTTGCAAAGAGCAACTTGGAAAAGGATTACAACTCGGTTGCCATGGGAACTGATATTGAAAACATGATCCAACGTGTTCAAAGGTACAATCCCAAAATGATAGGCCAAATGCATCATGAATAACACATATCAAACGACCCTTAGATCTTCACGAAAAGAACTTCCTGCAGAGATTGCAGAGCGTCAGGAAGCTGTGGTTGCATGCTACAGGTATGCCTTTTAATCATGGAGATATATCAAATAACATTGGCTGACGAATGATGTATCAAATAGAAAGCACGCATCGCGACCATTGGATTGCTGGGAGGAAGTTGAACAATTCAAAGAGTCTGTGGAAAAGTTCCAAAAGAAGTTTGTTGCTGCCCATCAATAAATGCCGTTCATGGATGGCTGTAGATGCCTTAGATTCGAGCTGGAGCTCTCACATGATTGTTAATGCATGTTTGATATGTTTGTTCCCAATACAGTATATTATATTCATTGACATGCGTCTCATGTGTGCGTGTGTGTTTTTTATTTACGTCTGCAAGTAGATGAATATAAAGATCATATACTTGACCGATAAAGGAGATGGGGTGAATGTTGCTATGCAACTAGTACTAGTTTATTGACAACGGTTCCATATGAATAACAACAACAAGCTATGGTGACCGGAAGAGGCCGATCTCCGCATGTGAATGTGATTTCGGTTACACTCGGTGAAAATGTTACAATTGTTTGATGAAATGAACTATACAGGCTACTTTGGGAGCACTGATCTACATGTTTGCATATTTGATATAGAAATAAGAAACCAATTGCGTATATTAAATAAAATGATGTTTAATCAATAACATATAAAGTCTTGTTTGTGCGTTCCTTGGTGTTCGCATATAGAACGGGGGAAGCTGAAAGCCGTCTCTATAAGTTAGCGGGATTAATGATATAGTACCACACACATAGGAACTCTTTTATACACCTTGTTTCCCCTTCTCTCCCTCGGTTACAATACCCTTTCCCATAATGGTACCTCACGATGCCTCCCATTTATATGACGACGACGACGACACTGAAATGAGTCTCTTGAATGGTTATGGCTATCCTTACAAAGGGCGTCCCTCTGATGAAGCAACGGAATCGGGTTCAACGGGATCAAACGATAACGTTCGAAGGCGGCAAACGACCAATGACCTTGAATTCAAACCAGAGATAGATACAGGGGATGTATCAGATTCTTGTTTTTCGTTCAGAAAGTTGTGGAAATATACTGGTCCAGGTAAAACGGATGTGGAGTTCATATATGCACTGTGCATGCCGCTAACAACCCATACTTTTTATTTTATCAAGGGTGGTTAATGTAAGATATATGACACACAAGGCACTTCAATATATGGGTGGATGGTTCTCACACTTGTATAGGTCCATTGCATACCTTGACCCAGGAAACCTTGAGTCCGATTTACAAGCTGGCGCTATTGCAGGCTATAAACTGCTGTGGTTGCTGTTTTGGGCCCATGTTATTGGTATGGTTAAGCTTGTTTGATCTTTTGACATATGGAATACTAATAACAACTCTAGGTCTTGTATTTCAGTTATTATCAGCACGCCTTGGCACTGTAACAGGACAACATCTTGCACAACTGATCCGACGAGCCTATTCACCTCGTGTCTCCTTTGTACTATGGGCATTTGCACAAGCAGCTATCATCGGTGCAGATATTATGGAGATCATTGGTACAGCCATTGCATTACATATCCTTCTTCATCTTCCTTTATGGGCAGGCGTCATGATTACTACCATTGATACGTTCACGTTTATGATGATCCAACGATACGGCATGCGGAAAATGGAAGCTTTCTTTATGCTGCTCATCGCTATCATGACGGCATGCTTTTGGATGGAAATGATTGTATCCAAACCAGATGTTTCTCAAATTGTACGGGGATTGATTGTTCCTGTGGTGCCTAAAAACGCATTGGTTCAAGCAGTGGGTATGCTGGGTGCCGTTGTTATGCCGCACAATATGTTCTTGCATAGGTAAGTTGGATCTTTTCTCCTTGATTTACTACTCAAAACTCATTGTGAATAAATCTCAGCGCATTGGTTGGTTCTCGTGATCTGGGACCAGAGCCATCTGTTCGCAAGAAACGAGAAGCAAATTTCTATTTTGGCATTGAATCCGGTTTGGCCTTGTTTCTCTCCTTCCTTGTCAACCTTGCCATCGTAGTAGTTTTCGCACAGGGTAAGTTGCTGGTATTGACACGTGATTTTAGCGATTGATCTAATCCTGCTTTTAGTGTTTTACAAACCGGATACTCCTGACACAGCTGACTTTCCTGGATTGGCAGATGCAGATGCAGTGTTGAAAAGAACGTTGGGTCAATCTGCACAATATCTTTGGGGTGCTGGATTACTTGCTGGTAATGATATGGGTGATACTGGTATAAATTATCCATTACTCATGGTGATTTTTATATAGCGGGTCAGAGCTCCACGATGACTGGGACATTTGCTGGTCAATATGTCACTGAAGGATTCTTTGGAAACATTTTCAGGAAAGAATGGCATCGCATGGCAATCACGCGTGGTATTTCACTTGTACCGAGCATGTTGGTCGCTGTGTTTGCTGTTGATCGCTTTGATACAATGGGGGAATTATTAAATGTTCTTCAAAGGTGAATATATACATGACAATGAATGCATTTGTATATTAATACACTTTTACAGCGTATGTCTTCCACCGGTGATTATCCCTATTGTCAAACTTTCTTCAGCTGCGGTTGTCATGTCATCTGAATTTAAGCTATCAAGAGTTATGCACATTGTATCCTGGATATTGACGGTGGTCATCATTGGATTTAATATCTTCTTGTTTGTATCCCACGTCAATGGACCGATATCTCTGGCAGTGTTCGTTATACTTGGATCAATTTATGTGGTAAGACATGGTTTCGGTTGCAGGATGAATCACAGATGAATAACAGTTGTACTGCTTTAGGGATTCTTGATTTGGCTAGCATGGTTGCCGATTAATTATGCACCTACCTCCAGCGAAGAAGATGGATGGATGGCATTACCACTTCACGAAGGGCACAGCGATAACCAAGCAAGGACATCAACAGACGATGATGACATTTCCATACGAAGCCGTTGATCATAGAAGTAGCTAATGGATATTTTGAAACACATCATATCTCCCTTTTTATCCCCTGTAAACACATGTCTCTTTATACTCGCATTCTCATCCTCTTCCTCATCATGAAAACTCCTCTCTTCATATATACACAGTATAACTTCACTTATGTAGTCAATGCCTTTCTTTGCTTTATAAAAACAACGCATGTATTATAATATGAACCCATATTAGAATGTATTTCATTATCCATAAACTGTGTTCATTGTCGATGTCCAAGTTGGATCGAACATGCTCCTTGCTGAGTACATATGTTTAACATGTGCTTGTTTACATATATCCAGTTGACTTGGATAGGAAATAATGGCGTTCAAACAATGAAAACATAATTGTACCCAGGAGACAAAGGAAGGTTCATTGACGGTATCCGTGATCGCTGGATAAATATTGGATGGGCTCAAGACATTATGTGCATTATTGTAATCATTCAAAAAGGAAACTGATATGTAGACCACGAAAAGGAAATCTTTCTCATAGATTGTCAATCATCATTTTATTATGATAGCCGTTTCATGATTGAGCCTAATTATACTTGATCCGGATGAAAATAGAACACACTTCTTTTATTGCTTTCACATCATCCGCTATATGCTATCTCTTTGAATTGTTGCAGGGTTAAAGGCGTACTCGGTTTCTTGATGATATCGTCGATAGCACTTGATGTGGTTGCTGAAGCGTGTTCCAACGTTACCAACTTGAAAGGTATCATGATCCAAGTGGATTATTTGGAGTAAATGAATCTGGATCATCCGTGCCAAAGGATGTAGTCGTTCGACGTGATTTCTTGCATGATCCTATAAGAAAAAACAATATAATACCATCAACATAGCATTGACAAGTGGGAAGATTTGGTACCATTAGTGACCTGTGTATCTTCTTGTTGAGTAGTCAAGTACATACCTCTTGGATCAAAGTGGATATTGTATTGTTGATAACTCGTAACGGCTATTCACGACGTTGACTGATTGGTGACAGGTTGTAATAAGATACTCCAAGTGCTTACGATACCCTTTGTTGCCAAGTCAACAACTTGTACCCAAAAGATTGTCTGAGCAAGAAGAGCTTTTACGTAGTGGTCGGCTAATCCAGGATCTCCTTGTTCGTAATGGCGATCTTGTGTCTGCAGAAGCTCCCAACTTCTTTTTTCACCCATTGCGCAAGTCCATGTCAAGATCAAAGTGTGGATCGGCAGCAACAAGCAGAATGCAAGCGATTGAGTAAACCAGTGTCAACGATCTGGTTGGAAACCACTTGTTCGTGTTGTCTTGACGACACCTTCTCCCCCTTGATCCCAAATAAACCTGTATCCATTTTATTGATCATATAACTTTTCTCTATGGTTGCGAAGTGTTCATTCTCTTGAAACAATAAAAATATGTATGCAACTAGAATCGCGTTTTTATTGTGAATGTGCACTACCAATACACGCGAACATAAATAAATCAAACCTCATTCTCAAACTCGACCAAATGAGTTTATATTTCAAGAGTTAAATGAAACAAGCTTATGTTTTAAAAGAGAGTTTGTTATTATCATTTTCCTTTAATCAAATAAAGTAAGAGACAATTAGTTTCCACAAGTCAAAAAAGACTTGTGTACTCACAGGAATGACCAATCGCGAAGGTTTGTCTCATCATTCCCACCCATACCAGCTACACTACTTCTGATACGGGGACCAGTTTGGGGGAACCGCTACTTAGTTTTATGACAACACGATGAACATACTTGAACAGTCCCCAAACTGGCCAAATATGAATCAACCATGCATCAAGTGTAAAGAAAAAGAA
>PTRB01000007.1:0-26506 GCA_025094155.1 Lichtheimia hyalospora FSU 10163
CAGATTGATACAATGACATCCTTGACATGCAACCAATAATAATATAACCGAGCCAAAGCCATCTTGATCCTAATATCACTTGTATGAGCACACATGCATGCAGGAACCACTCACTGAACACTTTACCTTTTCCAGATGCTCAACTGCATTCTTTGCCTGGACTAACTCGATCACCTGGCTATGGACATTTTGTGCTGTTGCTGCTGTTTCATTGTAAGGTCCGTTGTTTCTTTGTGGACTGTAAGCAACACGTACACATGAGACGATGCAGGGCTTTCTTGCTTGAGATCAACGTCTTGTAGCTGCCATGGATTTCCTTCAAGTTTCTCAACCTACGATATACACACTGTAAGATAACAAACCAGTACCATACTATTTTCTTGTTAACATACCAAAGATAGTAATGTAAAGATGTGTTCCCTTTTTATGCACAAGAGGACAAAGAATACATATGACACCCCTTGACTCCTGTATAAGCGAGAACAGCAACCTATACGCGAATTATTAGTGTCACAATATCAAACTTGAATGATAATAAAACAAATGAAACGATTGAACGTACATGCTGTATTGCAATGAAGCTCGAATCATTGGTAGATAACGCGTACTTGCAGTTCCATGAGTTCTGAAAGAAACATCGCCCATTGACCAAGGATCGTGAGACCCGTTCACAGCATTGACACTGTGCATTTAAAGCAGTGACCACAGTGAGTGCACTGTAGCTTGTAAATGGAGTTGATCTTACCTTTGTGAAATAGGAGTGGAGAAAGAGGGAAGAGGTGAGCGCCCTTTGTTCCTGTCACCGTTCCTTTTATTGAGCACGCTATGACGACATCCAGCTTGCAATAGTTGCTACTGTGAATATGCACATCAACGATATCCTACACACTTTGGATCAATAAAGAGACTGACAGGTTGTTTTCCAATCGTGAATAGTCCTTATAGTTAAGCTATATTTGATGTTATTGCGACGGAGGTAACACCAGCATGATCTGTGCGCATCATATTGATATGCCGCTCCAAGTAACCTGTGCGTATAACATCATTGTTGTTTTACATACTTGATTCACTTTCATTATCGAATGACTGTGTACAAAGAGCCAACAAGCACTTCCCAAAAACAATCATCATCCATTTGTGACACGTTGACCATGTCAAGAACCGCCATTCATATTCTCATCCGAACACACGAAAGCGTGCAGCATGATCATTGTTGCAATCATGAGTATTCTTTGTGAAACATGCATTGGAAGACACCAACATCTGTAGAATGACAGCGATGAATAAAGTACAACAATTGCCCTTTCGGGTATCAGAAAATGCTGATTGAAGGTGCCGTATAGGCATTGCTGATATACTCCCCTTTTCATCAATACAATTCTTATATTAAGACATACTTGCTGATCATCATATCAAAGCCAACTTGCCAAAGCATCATTTAAGCTGAATACCATACTGTACAACTTCAGTAATTGACCATCATTGTTAATGGTCATTTCATGACCAATGCCCCACCTACACCTTCTGTTTGCCTTGATTAATAGACGGATCACAGTACAACATCTCATCTAGTAGCTTGCTGTTGGCTAACTGGTCATATGTATCCAAGTAGCTCTTGAGTGTCTCATTGTTCAAGTTGAGCGAAATACAGTAGGAATCGAAAACATGAAAGGGAACCAAATTTGACAATGTTACCTTACTACAGCAATGTCACCAATTCCTATAGACAATGGGGACATCCATGAGCAAACACTACACTTACATATAATGATCGCCTGTATGTATAGACAAGCATGGTGTCATTGTTTGAATACGTAAGAGTGATCAATGCTCTATCGTCAATAGTGTGAAGCTTAAGATATGAGATACATCGATCACCTATGATTCAAGCCAAATTGCTCATTAATAAGTCGAAAACAATCATAATCTTGATTACAATAATGTTCTTTATTACGCCAGTTGCTCGTGTAGCCAATTATTCAACATATCTAATGCATAATCACCACGATCCATGGGCACCATATGACCAGAATCAAAGATGCGCAAGAAGGCAAATCGACCATCCTTTGTACGACGAAGCTCTCCACCTTGCTCATTCGCAGTAGTTGAGAACCATGCAGTATCTGCAGCAGCAGCAAATTCCTCATGACCACTCCAAGGTAATTCAACTACCCAAGCCTTGTTGCCCATCCAGTTGCAAATAAAGTCAGCATCACCAGCGTAAACAAGGATACGGATCCCATCTTCCAAGAGTGGTGCAATTTCATTGACATATGGACGCATCCAATCATTCGCCTGTTACCAATGTTTTCAAATAAAGCGCATATTAGAATTTATGGTTTCAAAGCAATATACAGCAAACACTTACACCGAATTGGCCACCCATCTCATCATTGCAGTTGTCATACTTTTGTACTTGCGCACCAATGGCAGACATTACATCAGGGCGGTTCAAGTATGTTTCCAAGCTATCAATGATATCGTAGCACAAGTTGCTGCCCACACAATCTTTGCGAACATCATAGGGATTCTTGCCACTTTTATGATAAGGCCCGGTCAAGTCCTCATTGCATTTGGTCAAGGCAGGCATGCAAGAGTGCAAGTCTTGCGCTGCGTAGCACTTTTCGATGAGCTTGGCACATGCTGGATACTTATCATCCATCTTATCACATTCTTGTTGTTCAAGTGCAGGTCCATACGAGTTTTCACATGCGTACTTTGAATAGTACTTATACTGAATAAGGGGATCTGTTAATCCATTGCCAATCAATAGCGACTTGAGATTGATCCTAGAAAGGGTGGATGCCATTTCACTCATATCAGATGATGCCTTGTTATTACGGTTTAGCTCGCTACCAATGGCAGGAACATAATGTCCTCCATCTTTTGAAAGCAGTATAAGCTGGACTCATGCCATGTGACGTTTTTTAACGTTATCCACTCACATGATTCACCAGCAACATGGAAATCAAGATTAGAGTATTGGGGAAACTCTTTAAAGAATAGCTGAAGCAAAGCGTACACATCCTTGGCAGCATTGACTGAATCGAGCGGACCACCCTTACCATAAGAGTATCCTACATTCAATGGCTTAAACACAGTATGAATCTCGATTGCATGATGATATTGTTTGTGCATTGGTATATAAGCATACCTGATCCAAGAAAATGACGCTCGCATTGTTATTCCACGAGTATTCGTTCAAGATCGTGTCACTTCCATCTTCATTTACGGCGCATGGTCTTGATGACGCATAAGCAATTGCACATTAGCATCAATGTCATTATGAACGACGATAATGTGCATACATCCAATAACATACCCCAACTCTGTAAGAAGTCCCAACATGGATGAGCATCCAGGTCCACCATTGAGCCATAGTACAAGGGGATCCTCTTGTGGATTGTTACGTGACTCGAAAAACCAAAAGAAAAAGTGTTTGTCCGATTCAATGTCAAGGTAACCACTGATCTATATTCCGGGAAAACATTGACCATCACAAGTTAATAAAGCCGATCCTGTTATACAATGACCAAATGACCTGTTTCACAGTAGGATCGCAAATCTCTGGTGTCTTGTAACGCATCGAGTATTCCGGAAAGGCAGGATGCGTAAATGACTTGAGAAAGCCATCTTGACGGTATTGTTCCTCAGATGAAGTATGCCAGGCTGTCGTATCAATATTGTTCTCATGGTGGTTGCCAGAGACATGATTCGAGCTACAGTGATGGGATACACTTTGGCTGATGATCTCTTGACCAAGGTGCCGAATGTTGCTCACGCTATCAACCGATTGTTCAAAGAACATTGCTGGTTTAGCATGGGTAGATGCTGCAAGTATCGAGGCAGCTGCAGATGCCACCTTGAATAACCGAGATAAGGAGGGCATCGCGTGTGAAAAAGATATGTAAACAGGTACGAAGGGCATCATGTAATTGTATCTTTTTATACTGCTCTTATCATGATCGTGTAATGAAACCATATCATTTTTCCCACCATCGCGCAGCTACTACGCCTTGCGAATATCCTTGTCATATTGAAGTATCCAAAAGCGTCCGACATTTCTATATTGGGGTTGCTATTATGAAAATTGGGTCCCACCTCTTCCTTAGATTATTAGTTCATCCATTGTTATGCAAGTATGGACCGGATGGGGCGTTGATTGACATAAGTAGTAACTTCCCTAGCGAATGAGAAAGGAAAGTGTTGCTGTCTGAAACAGCAATCATGCATTGCGCTCTTTCAGGGACATCCTTCTTTTTCTTGCTTTCGATATTAAGGCACCATGAAGGTTTCAAATCGATCCTTAAATACAAATGCTCACAGAGATGGAGATAATTCTGAAGGATAATGGTTTATCAATGAACCGGTTATCAGCATTCAATTCTTCGATGCATGTCAGATCAGCGTGTCAAGTGAACAATGACCTTATGTAATGGATGGTAGTACAATACGCCAATATTGGTTATTGTTTAGCCACCAGCGACTTGCAGGGACATATTATCAACAATCCAATCAACACGATCATAACAGCAATGTAAGAGGAATACCATCTGTTGATGGATGATATGAAGCAAATGGGATGACGCGTGCCAACCTACTAATACACTTTTCGTTTTATATACTAGAAAGGGCAATCGACTTGCATGATGATCAAAGCACTTGCATGCTTATCGGCACTATTGCAGCACGTGAAAGCTGCAACAGGAATGATAGTTGACACTTGCAGGTTTCATGTTGTTCTACGAATATTACACACCAGTACACAATGTCTGAACCGATCATTAGCAACCGAGCCAGGTTTATTTTTTTTTTAGCTTCATCTCCATATTATGTTAGATCCTAATAGCATAAGCCATAGGTTCATATACCATCCCTTGCTACCATTCTCTTGCCTAAATCCACCACCATGCACCATCCAATCTAGAAACATTTACACCTTGTCAGCAACTATTCAGCATTGACCTCATCTATATGGTGGTATCCTACGTTACTTTATGCTGCTGCAATATGGAAGAAGGAAACCTAATCTTTGAAGTTTTGGACATGGGTCAATGTTGTACTCGTTGACGGTGGTGAAGCGCTCAATAAGAAAGTGCTGGTCGGTTTCCATTTCAAGTTTTCTTGCATCCATCATTGCTTCAAAATGCACAGGGACAAACTTTATGTCTTTACGTGACACATCATCCAATGATATATCGGGAGTTGGATCGTGCAATGTTGTTACTGTGGAGAATAGTAAAAGCATAGTCACCCAAACGAATATGACAGTAGCTTGTGTCACGTCCGAAGACTTTGTGCATATCATCGCAGTGTGGTGTAACATGACTCAACATGATCTTCTCATTCACATCTTTCAATAGCTGCTGGTTCATGTTTATCTATTGGTTCTAACATCCACATCGCGTGATCATGTGCAATATGAATTTCATGAGGAGTTATTCAAGGTGAAGCAGAAATGTAAGAAACAATGGGTTGTTGTCGGTGCACACACGTATTTATGTCTGTGTTCCCTCCCAACTATAATAAGCGGTGCTCGATGCCCGGTCTTGCAGTATATATAGCCGGCCTATTTTGTTTCCCTTATACACCTTTCCCTCTCTCACTTTTGATCATCATGCCACTTTTCAGTAGCCTGTCGTGGATCAGCAGCAGTCGTCATGATCGTATCTTTACAATCGATACTGCTCTTGCAGCCGTTGCTGGAATCACTGCTTGTGCAGGAACATACTACATTCTACGCCAATTAACAAGCAGCAGTAAAAAGTGTACAGGATTCAAAAAGATTCCTGAACCCAAGGGTGCTTACCCTTATCTTGGTTAGTACCATCGTTCAGTTCAAAATGTATCCCTTATTTCGCAGTTTACATTTACACATGAAGCATGTTACACATACTAGGGCATCTGCTTTCTATTGGAGATGATGTAGGTGCAAAGTTTACTGAATGGCAAGAACAAGTGGGTATGTTTGAACATCAAAGTGGATGATGAGATGTGAAACAATGCAGAATATGATTTTACTCACATACACTTGTCACATGTGCTTTATATGCAGGTCCTGTAATGCAAGTCCGATTGGGCGTTATGAAATGGATCGTCGTCAGTGGCAAGTATCTCAATCATTAGATGAACAAAAAGCATTGGCTTATTATATGATATCCAGATCCTGTGTTTGCATATGACCTGTTTTGTATCAAAGGAGCTGTAGCTTCAAGCCGACCCATTAATGCATTTGTATACGAGTATTATGCAATGGGTGGGAGGTAAGTGTAATTGTGTGTGATGAATTGAACTTGTGCATAGAGATATCTTACGATCATCCGATTTGTTCTTACTAGAGGACTGGTATTTTCACCCACTGGTAAATCATGGAGGAATACACGTAAAGCAGGTATTGCATCAGGTTATCGATAAGCTATGCTTTATCCTCTTACATTACCTTTCCCTCCCCACAGTATCTACAGTATTGGCACCAGCGATGATTGACAAGTTTATGCCAAAGCTCGAAAATGAATCTGATCATCTCATTGAGCAACTCGTAGCCAATCCCGATGGCATTGATCCACGTCAGGCTCTTCAAGTGATGACAATGAACGCGGTCTTGTTGACATGCTTTGGTCTACGCGCCACATCAGTGAATGATCCATTGTTCCAAGAAATTGCCAATTATGTAGATGAAGCACTTGCCACTGGTGGCTTACAAGGTGATGTGACCGAGATGTTACCCATTCTCAAGTTTCTCGACAAATTTGGACAACGCACAAAGAAACGCAAAGTACAACTTGCATTGCTTGAAAAGCGGAATACTATTTTTGAACGATTGATCAAACAGGCACTTGATTCAGAAAAGGATTGCTTTGTTCGGCATTTTTACAATATTTTGGATGAGCATGAATTAGATGACAGAGATATCGTGGTCACAATGAGTATGATTATTACCAAGTATACAATCAAGTGTGAGATGGCTGATGGAGAATGTTATATTCTACATGATAGGTGATATGATTATTGCTGGTACCGATACTACATCTGTTACACTTGTATGGCTCTTTGCTATACTTGCTCACCATCCCGAGGTACAACAACGGATCCAGGCTGAGATTGATATCTTTGTTCAAGAAAATGGAAGAATCCCATCATTTGCCGAGCGTCGTGAGTTGCCATATCTTCTCTCAGTGCAAAAGGAAGGTCTACGTTTTCGATCTCCATCAGTATTTGGCATGGCTCATGTCGTAGAAGAAGATGGTATGTATGTGCATCCTTTCAATGATAATCGCTGTGATTAACAAAGTCTGGTGGCTATAGTTGAATGCCAGGGTTATTTGATCCCTAAAGGAACACCTGTATTTCCCAATATGCTGGGCATGCATCATGATCCTAATGTGTTCTCAGAACCAGATAAGTTTATCCCTGAGAGATTTATCGATAACACCTCTACCATGATGGCTTCAGCCAATGGTCGCCTTGAAAACCGGGATCATTTCAACTTTGGATGGGGCCGGTAAGCATGTGTTACATATGTATTATATAAGGAATATTATATAGCTGATCCTGTGTTTTCCAATAGACGTGTGTGTCCTGGTATCTATCTGGTAGAGTACTTCATGCAATTGAATGGCACGAGTTATTAATGATAGAACTAACTGGTCAATGTTATGTATTAGTCTGAAGTTGAGATGTTCGTGACCATGGTGCGTCTTTTAGCCAAATACACCATTGAACCATCACTGGATGAAAATGGCAAGCCAGTGTACCCAGATATCAATTCGCGCGTGAGTGGAGGGTTTATTGTCCTTCCTCAATCATACAAAGTGCGATTTATTCCGCGGACCATTGTAGCTCTATAATTAACCCATTGATAACATCAGCAGCATTTATAAATGGGATATGGCAACAAGACATTGTCTTTTCAAAGATTTCAAGAGGAGCACATAGGAGCATATGAATGTGCCATTGTAATAACTTATAACGTAAATTGAGCGAATAGCAAGAAGGGAGATATATGGAAGATCTTGTATGATATGCGGGATGCTAGTAGAAAGCGTCAAACCCAAGAGGAGGAAAATGGAAAGGCATCTAATGATGTTGAAATCAAATGGATCAGTGCAATTAGTTATCCATCATTTCAAAGTGATTCATGAATTCGATGAGGTCGATTGGTACTGTAGACCAACAAGCGAGGAAAGGGAGATCCACATCGGCATTTATGACTATCTCGGCATGCATGACAGATCATTTTCTCGGTGAAATGTTGCATCTCCCCTCCCATTCAAAGACATATACGCGCACACGCAGCCACTAACAGCCAAACATTTCCAGAAACAGAAAAAGGAGGTCAAAGCGGATATCTCTTAAACATCAAAATGAAATGGGTACAACTTTTTCTGTTTGGGAGAATTGAAACATGGTGGGTGTAATGTAAATGATTACAATATGTTTTGATATAGGTTGATGAGCCATTATCAGCTTCCAAGTGTCCGACATCGAGTGATCAATCCGTTCCGCAGAATAACAACTAGAAGATCCCCTCAAAATTAATTCCGAGCCATCGTCTCTGCCAACACCATCTGCGAATAATCGTTCTCCTTCGTTCTTTCATACACCAGGCATCATCTTAGTTTTACTATGCAATACAGCCATCGGTTTGCACCTTATATACTCATCCGTTAGTACATTGAGACAAATTATTATGGGCAATAACTTACCAGCTGAAAACCACCAAGTCATTGCAAGCACCTAAATACTTGAACATAGGCACCACTCATTCCACCCAAAATGATTTCTCGCTATCCTTGTCAAAAAGTCTCCGCGACGATGTTCCCCAGAAGTCAGTCAATGTTAATGCTACAATTCGAAACAAATGCTGCTGTTGCTGCTTCCATGTTACTGCTTCCGGCTGGTTTCTTCCATAGAAGCAATGGGAATTCCGCATGTGGTACATCATCATTCAAACCTCGGTACACGTTATTGCATGATTTTAAAGTTGTCAATGAATATTAATCCTCATTGTGCTTTTCACGAATTGCTCACAATGGTGCTGGCATCAACGACAAAGGCGTTCCTGATAGAGCAAGTTTACAGCGAGATCGCATTTGCTGTATTTGCAATGTTGTCAACTTTGGCTTTTCTGGCGTGTGTTTCGGTTGTGATGCTGGTCCAGCCATAATACCTTTACTCGATCCAACAGGTTACATGAATACAATGTTCATAAGAGTAGCCATTTTTCCTGCATCCAATCTTTATACTTACATCGTCCTCGAAAATGCTTTCAAGATTGTCGTCGGCTTCACTGTCATCATTACGTGCCGAGTTCTCTAAGGTGTCATAAAAAGTTAATGCTGTAAATCTTGTATTATCATTTGAAACCTACCATTCACGGAAGCCGTTATATCCACCCTATGGGATCTATGGTGGTAGTGGTGTCTTTATGCCACCATAAAATGTCAAAACATTGGCAGGCTGGCTCAGATACTTGCACACCAACCATCTGGTTAAGCACACCTTATCAAATGCACTATGTTGTTGCTGATACAAATTTATTCAAATGTATCACCGTCAGTAGCTACGTCGGAAGGAAGACAATAAGCATGTGACGAGTATATGATCCATCAAACGTATATCACAATAGCCTTTTACTTGATTCCAAGAATGAAATTGTATCACAATATGTATTGTCCACAATGAAGATAATGGGAGTATAATAACAACGACAAGCTAGAAATGAGCACAACCAATCCACAGGACAGCTTTCATTCACAGGAATAATATAGATCATGATACACACCAAAACTTGAGCAAGCAACCAAGGGATTATAATAGAGGAAAAAGATGTGTGGGTGTAAAGTAGGCGACAGCCTATCCTTTTATATGTACACTGTGGGCGTGAGAGTACCTGTGTTCACAAAGAAAGATAAAGGGGATGTTGCACGACTTGATTAATTGGGTGACCAAGGTGTGATTCATTGTTCATGCATAAACCTATAATCGGCATAACCATAATAGTGTATAGGGATATATCCATCATCGAACAATGACATTTATTTACTATCACAGTATTTTCTATATCCATCTATCACTTGTTGCTACCATGAGCACAATTCGATTAGAAAGAGACATGTCGATGCTGTCAGGGCGTAACACCTTGGCATAGGGTACCACCACTCCAGGTCCCATAGGATGGATATAGCATCTTCCTGTATTGTCCAACTTTGTTATGAGAACAATCAACAAGTGCGGATCAAGGAGTTTGTTTGCAGATATCAACGTCAAGCATCATAATCATCTTCCACGTGACAATAAAGCGCATTTGGCGTTTTTGCTTTTGTGATCCAATGTAGCATTTAGTATTCAAAAATGATGATATTGGAATGAACGTTCCATCCTTCTCTGCTAGCAAAAATCAACCTTGTTTTGTGGTTGCTGATGGGGTATTCATAACACGGAGGAAAGTTAAGAAAGGGCCATGGGGAAGCAAGGGGAGGTCACATGATAGCAAGCCGATATCTCACACATAAGTGGTAGTTGTAAAGCGTGTCCTTTGGGTCGCTATAAAGAGATGCAACTGGGTTGTTATGTACATAAGCCGTCATCATGAATATCTCCGCCAATTTACGGCTATAAAAAGCCCCAACAGCAGCCACAAGTTTGTTTTTTTTCTTCTTTATTCAACCCTGCTACCGCCGATCTTGCTGATTGACTCGTGTCAGTACAGCGGTTCTTCCTTTTTTACGAAGAGGGGGGAATAAGAAATTACATCCAAATTAATCACCGAGAGCGTTTCCTCATATGCTTTTTGGTTTCATGCCTTGGATATAGTTATTGCCAATAATTTCAAAAAGAAAATGACAAGCACATATCATGACTCTGTTGATATGATAACTATCCAATCTTATGATGCTACACAGTGTCCACGATTGTATGGGATGGATATGGAAGAGGAATACCAAAACATGAAAAACTATGCTGGTGCCAGAAAGGAAAACACTGTCACAGATATCGTGAACCAAATGCCAGTGGTTGTCAAACGAGTAGAATCACAGTGGTAGTTAAACTTGTTGGTCATAGAAACCATGTCCTGGGCTTGCTGAATAATGAATGTCCTGAAAACATTGAATCGTACATATCATCACGTGAGAAAGTTAACATGATCGTTTTATTGTAAACTATTATGAAATATGAATCCATTAATCGCTATACTTATGAAATCACTCAATGCTCATAGTTTATCTTGTTCATTATTAGTCACTAAACAATGTCATAGAGATATAAAAGTGATCATTTACAAGTGTGTATGTGTGTGTATATGGATACAAATAAGCCATGGGCTGGGATGATTAGAAACTTGTATCAGGGAAATCCTATACACTTTTTCTTTCCCATATGCACGACGAGCAGGACCCGTTTATAGCAAATGACAACGATTGTACGGTAGCAACGGCCACAACAAAGCAATTCAACCTTGATCGCCTTCCTGCATCTTTTCAACAATTTCTTGTCGACAATGCCATTGATCCAGGCATATACACTGTCAGTGATCTTCCCCGCTATGTACGTCTCAATACCAATGCCAATACTTTACCTTCTTTGGACGACTTGAAAGAGCAACTTGGGACGAGCAATGTATGGCAAGTGAAGGATGGTATCTTTGGATTCTTGCATGCCAAGCATCGACTGGTCGATATTGCAGCGTATGTCATTTAATGCAAGTGTTGTTTATATCATGCTCATTGAAATGGATTAGATACAAGAATCGTAGTCTATTTGGCATTGATCTTAGTTCAGCCATGGCAGTAGAAGCTCTTGATTTACAAGCAAATGATCAAGTACTTGACATGTGTTGTGCTCCGGGTGCCAAGTTGTGCATGATTGCCAATCGGATCGAAGCTTCCGGTAGTGCTACAGGTGTCGATTGTGCCGCTCATCGTTTGGCTACTTGTCGCTCATTATTGAAAAAGTACAAAGTCGGTTCTCATGTACGTTTATTCGAAGCTGATGGTACAACATTTGCGATCCCACCACCACTTGCACCCAAGGAACGACAAAAGAAACATACACTGGATGTCAATCATCGTAAACCTTATTGGGCACCCAAGATGCTACGTTTCGATCCACAAACATCAACAGCATTATATGATAAAGTACTAGTGGATGCAGAATGTACCCATGATGGATCTATCAGTCATATTCTCAAGGTAATGTAAAGGGGACGAGATCAATATCCATATCACTCATACAAGTTTTCAATGTAGTACGAGAAATGGGGATGGGATGCATTTGAACGTAACTTTATGAATCCAGATCGATTATCGACTGTGTGCGAATTACAGGTACATTGGGGGAACATTGCATATCCAAAGAGACATTCGTAACATTGATATACATAGCGGAATTTGATGAAACAAGGATGGAAGATGCTCAAGCATAATGGCATTATGGTGTACAGTACTTGCTCACTCACAGTTCAACAAAATGAAGCCAATGTTGCGTGGTTTCTGAAACATCATCCGGATGCTGTATTGGAAAACGCTGATAATGCTGATATCAAGATTGCTAATATCAAAAAGGTGGAAGGCATTGACAATACCATTCAACAGGCGATGGAGCGACATTGTTTAAGATTTGATCCCTTGATTAGTCAAACTAGTGGTTTCTTTTTAGCTCGTTTAAGGAAACATTAAAGATGTCAATTGTGGCATGATAATCCGTGCCTTCAGAGTAGTACAGAGCCACCAGTGTGTACCAGGAAGCGGAGAAGCCGGTCCGAAACGGGGACGCATGTGTGTTGTGTGTGAGCTGTGCTTTTTGTATACATAAACAGACGACAATTACCCATCACCTAATAACCCTTGTTTTTCCTCTTTCTTTCTTCTTTCTACCTTTACTTTCCATTCCCAATGCCAAATATTACCCAATTGAAAGCGGATGATTTAAAGCTTGCTCATAGCAAGCCATCCTTGATTGCTGTTAGCCCTATTGTCTCCATTCAAACAGCCTTGAACTTGCTCCAAAATAACAAGATCACGTCCCTACCCGTATTCTCTCACAATAGCACTCAAGTAGTGAGCATTGTGAATTTATTTGATATCCTTTTGTACTTGATGGGTCGCTCGGACACTGTGGATAATACCACTTCCAAATTGAACGATCCCGTTGAATACGTACTTGGCCTAGACTCAGACCGTGAGAGCTATCGAATGCACAAGACTGATAGCCAGGATACTTTACTCGAGGCAAGTTTTATTTTTATTATTATAAGGAAATGGTGATTATTAACAGGGGAGCAATCACGTTCTCATTAGACTTTACGCGCGTTTGCTTCAGGCATTCATCGCTCTCTTGTAGTGGATTATGCAAAACCCAACAACGAAGGCACGTGGCTTCTTTCACAAACCGACATTATGCAACACATTCGCAAGCATCCAGAAAGCACCGAAGGTTTAGTCGATATTCATGCCACAGTGGGATCTCTTGGGTTTGATAAGAAGCCACCCCTGGTTAGCGTTTCAGCTACACAAACAGCACTTTCTGGCTACCGATTGATTGCTGAAAAGCGACTTAGTGGTGTTCCCATTGTTGATGAGTAAGTACGGGTTTACAGAACAGGATAGGTGGCTCATAGGGAATGTGTATGTATATAGGAATGGAAATCTTGTTGGTGATTTATGTCTTGAAGACTTGCCAGGTGCGAATCTCGATACGTTTGACAAGTTGACACTTCCATGCATAGAATATGTCAAGGTGAGCTTTTATTTTTCACGCACACACACAGTTGAATAATGATAATGACCATGCTTATAGTATCACATGGATACGATTGCGTTGCCCGTGGCTACCCCTGATACTACACTGAAGCAAGTGATTGATATAATGATTACGCAAGATACGCATCGTGTATGGATCAAACAAGACGAACAATCTCAGAAAGTGATTGGAGTCATTTCCATGTCGGATGTCATTGGTCTTTTATGCAAGTAAAGTTGATATTTTATCTACCCCTAATGCTTATCCATGACAACTGCTGCCACTGATCCCAAGGTTTGCCGGATGTATTCACGTTCTACATCATGACCTGCATATCATATTTGAGTTCATTTGTATATCTTTTTCCCACCTCCCACTCCCAATAAAACAAGCAATACATACTATCTTCAACTTCACCCCATCGGTCGATTTGAGCGTTCATCTCAACATGAGCAGCTTGAGCAGCTTGTTCTACTGTCAATGCATTCTTGACAAGAGCCAAAGCAATCAAAAAGCTTTTGGAACTCATGACAGCTCTCTCAAAAGCAGCCAATTCCAAAGGACCCATTTGATCAACTACAGCTCTCAACTTTTCGCGTGTTTCTGAAGGTTGGCCAACAGCGAAAATACCAGTTGTGGTATTGATTTGAACACCATAGTTTTCACTAGCCCATGCAATCAATGGCTTCCAATGCTGTTCCTGCAGCTGGGTGAGCACCTCGGGATAATCTTCATGATAACATGTGGCATCCGTGTCGAAATAAGTCATCAACTTGTCAATCACTTGATCACGCAATCGAGGATCTTCGGCTCTTGTAGGATCCAATGCATCAAATGCACGTGCAATGATGGATGTCTATTGATTTCAAGTTAACCATTTCATTCCATCGACTGGGTGCTTTCTCCTTACCAAAGGCAATGAATGTGATTTAAGCGATTCGGTTTGTGCTTCCCATTCAGCAGCTGTCAAATAAGCCAAGGGGCGTTGGGTGGATGTAAACTTGACAATATGACGACCATTGGGTGTGCGTAAATTGCGTTTATCGAGCATCACAGTGCAACCATCTAAGTTTCCAAAGGATAAGAAGGCATATTCATTGTTTCACACACACATATATCGAGACTTGAACTTGCCAGCTTCTTCCTTGACCCAAGCATGCTTCCAGAATCGTTTCATTGTACGTTCGGCCACTAATAAACTCAATGTCAGCGTTCATGTCACCATAGTAGCAAAGCGATCGCAATGCTTACATTTGGCAGCAACTTCGGCTTTAGAGGGATCGACATTTTCCAACCGAGAAATAGTGGTGGTTGAGAATAACCGTGTAGATCGGCTGATCCATCGATTGGCGAAACGCAAGGACATTGTCGAGAACACAGGGGAGAGAGAAAAGAGACAAGCAGCAAGTGTCAATAACAAAGCCCGCCCATTTTCAACCATCCATGTCAAATGGCGGCAACCTGGCAACCAGAATACCATAGTGAAATCCTTAGCTACTATGATAACATCTTGATTAAACATTTGCAAAGAACCAATCTATGAACGTGTTTTACCAGATAATCCATCATTCCCTCGTATTGATCACTTTTATCAAGAGCTGCTCTCCCTTAGAAACTGCTTCCATGATCCCTGATTATCAATGCTTTCATGATTAAGTGTTATTCTCTCAATCTATAAAGAGCAAATGACACATGTGATTATAACCTGTATTTGAGAATGATGGAGATGGGAATGTATGTATTCAGTTTTTTCTTTCTTTTTCTATGTGGACAAAATGGATTGGGAGATATGTGCGTGAATATGAGATTGTATATATAGAGCGGGTGTGGATGATGTTGGGTGATTGCGGTGATGTATAGGGTGTTATATGCAAATGGTGCGTGTATACATATATGTGTATATTATCTTGTTACTTAATGGCGTCTAGTGAGGAGCTTTTCGGTCAATTGAATCAATGCAGAGCGTGCGTCTGAAGGTGGCAATTTGGAAATCAATGCAATTGCTTCGCTACAACGTTCCTCAGCCAAGGCAAGTGTCTTTTTCAATCCATCACTTTGGTATACGAGGAGTCGTGCCTACATAATATATCGTATAAGCAAACAACCTTGTTCCTCATTCCTTTATACAATTACCTTATCAACATCGCCTTCCTCTGCAAACTTGCGTTTGATCAATGGTTCCAATTCAGGGAACTCTTCGCATGCAAAGAGCACAGGAGCAGTAGCCAAACCAAGCTTGAGATCAGCACCAGCAGGTTTACCAAGATCAGCAGCTGTCACTGTAAAGTCAAGCATATCGTCCACAAGCTACATTCTTTGGTGAGCTCATGATTATGAGAAAGAATACACACATTACCTGGAAAGCAATACCAAGATTACGACCAAATTCAAAGGCAATATCGACGACTTCCTTGGTGCATCCACCCAATGCAGCGGATGATTTACAACTTTGTGCAATTAAACTGCCGGTCTTCATATAAGTCTTTTCCAGATAATAATCAAAGGTAGACTTGGTACGAACACCGTTCTCACCACGTGTGTTTTTGAGCTGCATAAATTCGCCTTCCACCAAATTGGCAATGCAAGTAGCCATAAATTCAGTGCATTCGGCGTTACGTAAACGAGCAAGCGCAAGTGAAGAACGAGCAAGAAGGAAATCACCACCGAGCACAGCCATCTTGTTACCAAAACTGGCATTGGCAGAAGGTAAATTACGACGCGTTTCTGATGCATCAATTACATCATCATGTAAAAGAGACGCGGTGTGGATCATTTCTGTAATTTCCGCTAGACGCCGTTGTGTTGGTAGGATCATACAACCTTGATGCGTAACAGAAGGTGTATAATGCGTTTTCTTATCAAATGCATCATCGGTAATGGTATTCTCGAGACCATGAGAAATGGGCATGTCGATGAATTGATAATCGATCGGTTGTTGCTGAGTTACAGAGTTGGAAGATAATGATGGTGTTGACTTTTTTGGAGCAATACTGGTTGCTTGGGCGATCAATAGCACCAACAATGGACGAATGTGTTTACCATCCGCATTGAAATAATGCCTAGCAACCGTGTTGAGAAAAGTATCTCCACTTTCAAGTAGTTTGATGATATTTTCCTTTATATCGAATAGGTCACGTCCAACAAGTTTGGTAGGATCAATCAATGGTGATGATGACACTTTGGCGATATTCTGCTGTCCCTCTTCTACAATACTTTGTGCTTCGTGTACAGCTTGATTCCATGTTGCTGCTTCACCAGTAAAGGGTGGATGTGATTTGGTTGCTGCATTGGAAGATGGTATAATAGTTGATTGGATCGCATTAAATCCTTCGGCAATCTTGCCCAACGGAGAAATGTAGGTAGTTTCCTGTTGTTTAGGCTCGGCGGCTACTTTGCTGTAATGTTGCATTGTTGTTCTTAGGCTGACAGGGGACCTAGTAAGAGTAGATCGTGCAGCACTTCGGATAATAGCCGTTATCATTTATATATAGTGAGAAATAAGGAGAATGATGCAAGGTTGACTGGTGGCTTTTGGATAACAGGGTTCAAGAGAATAACAGCTACTTCGCGTAACCCGACCAGGTCCCACTGGACTTTACAACACCGACTATCGGGCCGTGATCCCGTAATATACTCTTATCTTAGTTGTCATTCTCTCCCAGTCGAGCTAGCTACATTGCGTGTATTCATTAAATCCACATTCCCTTGTACCCGGTCCTTCTGAGTTGTTGTATGTCCGTGTTTTCGCTTGTTGTTGTTATGTACATTCACATTGCATGATTGTTTACGTCAATCACTGTTTAGTGCTACATCCACCCCTTGATTCACGTATTGGATTTTCCTGATGATGGGAGAATTAGGAAGAGTGTGTGTTTTACTTGGCGCATTGCAATCGGCCGTTGGCGTATGTGCATACTATCACTGGTATTTTACTTGGCGCATTGCAATCGACCGTTGGCGTATCTGCATACGATCACTGGTACTGGTCTCATTTTACAGCATATCTCCTAGGATGCACATTAGAAGTAATGTATAGAATGATACACTCTCCTTATTCTAAATCACATGCTTCATAGTCCACAAGCATCCATGCCATATATTCCGTTGAATGTGTCATATCAAAATAAAGACACTGATATGGCTTATTTATTAAGTTGCCCACATGGATGATCATAACTTTACAGTACCCTACTCGCGACTACGACGTGTGGTAGTAATAGAGGAAGCACAATCACTCATTGTTGAAGCATGCCCATCCCCTTATTTTATACTTCATGCCTATAGTGTACTTTTTTAAATTACTCAATTCCTTCGTTTCTATTTCTTTTAAGACACAATCAACGCCGTATCATCCGGTATCATTGTTCCGTGCATCATGCCCCTGAATCCACGTTGGACATAATGCATGAACCAGGGAAATGAATCATAGGGTTTACTCTATCATGCTGTGTTAACTTTATATAATGGTTCTGAGCATACTGTTGATGAGACTTTAGTAGTAGTACAATGCATGCTATCAATGAGCTTTATGTGGTTCTGCAAGATACAGTAGATGCTTTGGCTGAATAGACGATGTACGTGGTTTATAGTGATGTACTTGAAGATTGGGGAAACATACTTTAAAGATGCATTCCATGTTGACATTTTTAAAAGTACAAGAAGCAACAACAATGCTATCATCAAGAACACTAATTATCCTCCTCCCACTCTCTCCATTAATTCCATGTAAATGATTGATTTATATGTGTAGAAACAAAGATATATTTGTGTCGTTATTCATTATGACATGCCTTTGAAAAGAGGTAAGGGATTGCCCATAGGGGATTGAAAAGGTGAATAGGAGCCTGGTACGGGTGGTGGTGGAGATGCTGTTGCAGTGGCGAGTGCAGTTGGGAAACCAAACCGGGTGGGTTCTTGGTAATGAACAAGGACGCCGTGTTGTAAATCACTTGTACAACGGAAAGGACTTGATGGATTCATGACCATGGCTTGATATAAATCTTGGATCGTAGCTGAACAATCGCAATAAAGGTCAATCATCATACGATGGATTTGAGCCAAGGTATAAAATGGAGGTACAGGTCCAAGGAATGTAGCAGTGCGAGAGATTTCATCCAATTTGTTGTAGGCTGCCTTGGCTTTTTCCAGTAGCAACGTATTTCGATCAGGCTATTCAATCCATCCATCAATCATCATCACCAAGGATAAAATGAATCCACTTACCAGTACATTACCAAAGAGCCTTCCATGAAAGTCCTCGGATAAAAAGGTCGAAGCTGTCCAACCTAATGATTTCCTATGAGCAACAAGAAGCATACTTGATGCATTACTCTACTTGCCATTGGTCCAACTCGCTTTGGGGGTATCATTTGAAGTTTGAATATCTGGTTTCTCCTTGCTTGCCTGGTTATCTAATCCGATGTGAACATGTGTATGTTAATACCCTAAGCCAAGATAAGGAAAAAAGAGTCATATACCTTTTGATGGACCAAACAAAAAGTTGGAGAAGAAAGAGTTTTCAGTGGCAGGTGAGCGTTCATTGGAAGTATCATTGCAAACAACAGTTGGAGTACGATGGTGTTGATGAGAAGAGGGAGGGCCAATAGGAGCGATGGATCGATTCGTCTTTGTTTTCGGTGAAGAAGCTGTTGTAGAACAATGATCGGTAAGCATTATCCCTATCTCACACTCTCCCTCTCTTGTTAAATACACCCAATGTGGAACAGCAGTTTACCGGTATCAGAAGCTGTGGTGATGGACGAGGAGGAGGATGATAAAGAAGATGATAAAGAAGAAGAAGATGAAGGACCCATCAATGCATCAATCAATGTTTGTTGACTCTTGCGACGTTGTTCTTCTTTTTCCCATTTGAGCTTTCGTTCCTGTAATTCTCGATCGCGTCTTTCCATTTCTTCTTTGAGTTCTCGTTCACGTCGTTCCTTTTCTTGTTTGAATTGTTGTTCTTGACGATCACGATCCTCTTGTTCCTTGCGTTCTTGTTTCTTTTTGGATTCACGTTCTTGTCGTTTACGCTCTTTTTCAGCAGCACGTTCACGTTCTTCTTGCAAACGACGACGTTTTTCTTCTTCACGACGTAATCGAGCTTCCTCTTTTTGCCTTTTTTCTTGTTCTCGTTTTTGTCGTTCTTGTTCAAGTTTCTTCTGCTTTTCAGCACGTAATCGTTCCTCTTCTGCTTTCTTTGCAGCTTCTTTGGCTCTTCGTTCCTCTTCTTTTTGCTTCTTGAGTTGCCTAATATATATATATATATATATATATGAAAAAGAGTTAAGCATATTGCATGGCATAAGAAATAAAAGTCTATTACATTTTCTTGTCTTTTTTTCGTTCCTTTTCCTTTTGCTTTTTCAATTCTTTTTCTTGTCGTAAACGATCTTCTTCTTCAAGCTCTTGAATCAATCGCTGTTGTCGTTCTTGAGCCACCTTTTCACGATAAGCAGCAAGAACGCGTTGTTCAAACATGCGAGCAGCAAATATTTGGAATGTGCGACGACCTTCTTCAATGCGTTGCAACTCTGTCCGTGCGTCCTTAACAAGTTTGGGGGGGGGAGATATTTCAAGTCAGATGCCAAACCACGTGATAAAGGAAATCATTCACTCACCTCTTCATCATCTTCATAATCATCATCATCCAAGTATTCATCATCATCATCATCGTCCTCTTGATCTTCCTCATCCTCTTGTCTGTAATTTAAAGGGTCTTCTTTCTTGATCCTCCTTTCTGCAAGTCGTTCCATCATGTCGAGAAATTTCTTGCCATTGTTTTGCAATAAATCATCCGCCACTGTAAGAATCCCGCCTAAGAATAACTTGATGGTGAGAATGCTATTGTCGGGCATATAAATAGAGTGCATCATTTTTGGTACCTTTGACCGTGAGACTATTGCCGAAAGCAAGATGATCTGAGCTATATTCATCGTCATCATCATCATCATCATCATCCTCGTCTTCCTCATCGGATGGGTCTTCTTGATCGATATCTTCGTCGTCATCATCATAATCTGATTCATAATCGTCGTCGTCATCATCATCCATATCAGATACAGGTGTACCGGTCAAAGGATTGATACCAGAAGTGTTTTGATTGTTGTTGGTATATTGTTCCAGTTCCTCATAATAAGCATCGTAAAGGACTTCGAGTTCATCTTCAATAGCGGTGCTATACAGGGATTTCAATAAGAACCTGTGTGTCCATGGAAATCAACAATATGTACACACACAAGCATACGTGTAACACGACTTGGGTGTTTCACATAAAAAGAGAGCGAGAAAGAGAGTTGTCATGTAGGATATGTAAACGGAAAAGGTGGAGGGGGTGATATGTATGTGTATGTGTGTATGTGCGTGTGTGTGTAAGAGTGAGCAAGGGGCAGGGCAAGTGGGAGAGAAGAAAAAACGTACCGTTTCTTGCCACATACTGAACAATTGCAGGAATGTCGTTGTTGCTCCTTCATTTTCTTGAGTACAGCTTCCTTTTCGATCTTGATGAGAGAACGTCGCTCGTCTTCACGTAATTGTAACCAGAATTCTCGAATACGTTGTCGTTCCTCAGCATTACTGGGTCTGGTCCAAAAGCCGTCTTGGTCATTGTCAATAATATCATTCAGCTCATTCTTGACTGCAGTACGTTGCTTTGCTTTGTCAGAAGACCATGTGGACGACGAAGACGATGCAACACTATGAGTATCGGGTGTACGTGATACACCATTGCCACCACCTATCGATCGTTGTTTCTTTCGTTTGGACTTTGGTACACTGGTACGCCGAGTTCGGGTATTGTTGTTCGTCATGCGTTGAATAAACTAGTGAATGAGCTCGACCAAGTTGATAAGAGACTGGAATGTGTAGAGTTGCCAGAGAATGAACTAGTAGTAGGAGTAGTAGTAGCCATAGTCATAGTATTAGTTTCTGAATGTGACTCATTAAAGAGTTGTTATTACATTACCTGGTTCGTTCAAATAAGCATAAATATAGATAGTAGCGAAAGAGGAAAAAAGAGCAGAGTGAGTGGGGTGGTGGTGAGGGAAATGAAGAGAAAGCGCCTTCCTTTTCGAGAACGCGCTTACCTGCTTTGCCGTTGCTGATGATGCTGCTGCAATAGCGGAGAGTTTTATCTGCGCGCTGGTCGGAGGGAATGAGTGATGCGAGAAAGAGTTATTTGTTCCACATTCATTTGATGTAATATGATTTATAGTCACATGAATACAATGAAACGATCAATGTCTATAGAATGAATATTAGGAGTAGTGGTGATTCATAACATTCTGGAATGTGTATCATCTCATCCAATCCTTGATCGAGCACCATATCAATAATCATCCATCATACCATTCATTTGGATAATGAACCCCCCTTGTGCTATTATATTGACAGATTTCCCCTCCTCCTTTGATCTCTATGTAAGGATACATTTAGATATATAATGAACCATTGTTTATGACCCCATTGAGCGGCTCTATGTATTCAGATGTTTACATTGATCCCGCATTTTTTCTCAAATGAGCAACGTGGTGCACATAATATAAGCTTATTGTTGTTGTTGTAGTACATCGTACATCTTTTGGTTATCGCCACGTTAGTCTTATGTAAACCTGCTGTGCCAATCTGACGACAACCCTACTCAATGACGGCAACCCAGTTGTCTTTATTATGCCGTTGACATAACCCAAACCAGCCATCATCCATCATCATCATGCAATTAGTTTATATGTGATGTGCCGCCATTATTTTCTTTTTTCCGACCCAGCATGTCACGAGGATCTTTTCGTCTTGAGCATTGTACTCCATATATAATGCTTGATTCCTCCAAAGCAGGTTAATGCCATTGCATCAAAACGATGCTCTTTCAAACATTGTTACTTTACATCCATATTCATTAAAAGAGGAACTGAAATCAATGCGACTACTGTTTTCTAGTATAATGATGATTGCATAACGTAAATGGGTATTATTGTATAGAATGAACAAATAATTTATGAATAAACTCTAACAGCATCGGCCATAAGACGATCCAGTTCCTAATATCAATCTGTGTGAGTAAAGAATGAAATACAAAAGCAATAGCTCGCTGTACCTTTTCCAATTGTTCGAGACGTTGTTGACTATCTTTGAACACTTCACTGATTTCACTACGAATCGGTGGATGTTTATGTGTTTTGGTTGATTGTTCTTGTTCTTCTGCATAGCGTACAGCACCACGAATCAGCACCATAAGTTCATTCATGCCAAATTCTTCACAGAATAACATCGAGTCAACAGGTGTGCGACGGCTCATTTTACCATCCATGGAGGGTTCTTGATCGTGTGGGTGCTCTTGTTTGGGTGGTTCATCATGTCCAGCAATGGGTGCATCAATATCACTATCCATATCCCATGCTCGTTGCTGTTGTTGCTCCTCCTTTTTATCATCGTCAGGATGATCATCATCATGCATGACAGCAGCTTGTTGCAGCATATCTCGGCTGTTGTTGATACTGCTCGCCACAATAGCTTCCGTTAAAGGTTCATTGCTGTTGCGAGTATGAGCTAAATTGTCAAGTGCTTGATCAAGTTTCATAAGCACATCGACAGCTGACTCGGGTTCATCATACACGACTTGGCCTTGTTCCTGTTGTTGTTCTGCTGTAGTAGAAATAGCGAGTGGATGAACTTGGTTTGTAGGCACATCAGGTGTTGGACCATTGGCAGGTGAAGGGGTTCCTCTAGGCATAGGTGTATCTTGCCTTGTAGGTCTAGGGGGTCGTACTAGATGGATATGAGCAGCTTATTCACAATATAGCATATATTGCAAGTTACCTGGTGAAGGTGCTTGTTGATCCTTACGATCAGATCGTCGAAGAATGAAAAATGTTTCATCCGGTTGAGGAGAGCAAGTGATAACAGATGATAAGGATGCAATTGAAGCTCGATCGGGATTACTACTATTGCGACGATGGACCACAGGCGGTAAATTATCACCAAATGCACTACTGATAGCCACGGTGGGTGCGAGCATCATTTCTATGCAAGAGTAAGCAATACAATCACTTTGACATGTCACTATTGGCTTTTTACCTTGGCCTTGCTTGCTGACAGAGAGTTGGTATCGAATGGCTTGATCTTCAGCACCTCTTAAACGTAACGATTGTGCTTTTTCTTCAGCGTCAGGGCCGTCGACAATGCCGTTCAAGATATGAAACTTGTCAAGTACCAGTGCTGTTACATCACCCACAGAAGCATGAATGGGTACAGTGACCAGTTTATCCACACGCGTCTGATCAAACTTGAGAATGCTGGTATTGCCGCCAATTTCAGATGCAAAGAGTGACACCTTGATTGACATGTGACCATCTTCAGGTCGCTTGGCTTTGGTATACAGGTAGAATCGTACTTCTTCTTGAATCTCTTCACCGCCTTCCTTGGGACCCCCCATATGTGTACTATCACTGGCACCCATTAGAGCAGAAATACGACGTGCCTTCTTCAAGGATGGCATGGGTGTATTCAAATGAGTTGTTAACGATGAATAAATAGTAAGAGGTCGATCATTGGGCACCAATGTATATTCATCTATAGAATGAATGAGCATATGAGATGTATCACCAAATCAATCAATGCACTTGCCTCCATCTACACCCCGTACAACTAAAAAGTAATCCAGATGAGCATCTGCATTGGCACTGGGTTGATGATTTTGGATATCAAATGTATGTAATGCATGTTGGATTAAATCAGCTGCTGTTGTATTAGGATATGTATTGGCGATCTTGAATTCGGCACCAAAGCGCACATTGCCGGCATAAATCTTGAGCATGGCGGGTTGAACTGGTTCGGGTTGTTGTTGTTGTTGTTGATGCAACTGGGGTTGATGGTGTGAATAAGGATATTGCTGCTGATGAGGATGCATATGTGAAGAGTCGATACTGCTAGCACGATCACGATCTGAATATCCTGTTGATTGTGAAGAGAGTGATGCTGTTTCTGAAATGACTTCTCCACCCACAGTGATGATGGGTGTTTGCTTATCCATGCTACCCTTTCTCTGCTTCTTGTCTTTGCCATCCTTGTTGCGTGAAAACAATTTACGTAATCCACCCTTTTCCTTTTTATCCTTGGATCCACGTCGTTGTTCACTGACAGGGGGGGCTGATGATGATGGTGGTGATGATCCTCCATCCCCTGCAAGGATACTCTCCAACTTGCTGGCTTTACTTTGTGGATCACCATAACTCATTTCTCGGTATTGATTGCCAGATTCATGGGTATCACGTGCAACTTCAGGTGTCAATGAGAATTTGATTGTTTCTGTTGCTTCAAGATCCAAAGTATCTCTAAAGGGCATTGTACCACCTCGTTGCTGTTGTTGTTGCTGCTGTTGTGCAGGCGAAGGTCTTGGATGTTGTTGTTGATGGTTGCCAGCAGGTTGTGCATATTGTTGTAATACTTGATTCTGTTGTTGATAATGGGATCGCGTATAGTTATCCGTGGATGATTGACCATAATCATAACCACCACCGGTTGATCCATACAATCGTACATCATCATAATAATCATCATCGTCATCTGAATCTGTGGTATCATCGAGATCATCTGTATCACTATCGGTGCGAATCGTTTCCTGCCATTCTTCAAATTCCTCTTCGAAATCTTCATCATCACTGGATCCAAAAATGACTTGTGCCTGGAATTGAACACCTTTAGCAAGCTTCACTTTCTTGTTGCTCTTGGGTTTCGTCGATGGTGGAGCAGGGAATGCATCTTGGATATCGCGTTGCGTCAATTCAATATTTCGATGTGAATTAAGCCGTGCCAATCGTTCATAAGGTGTCTAATGATGCCATCCTCAATAACCTGATCATATCTCCTCTCTCTCTGTTTACCTCGATATTCTCGGCAGGAATGTATCCCACTTCAGATGTTTTCAGTACTTTGACGAGCCACCAATAAGAGTTACTGTCATCCAACAGGGTTAATGCATCGCCTTTGACTACTGAAGCTTGTCCTTCCACAGTGGCTGCAAATGTATGGAGTGCATAGACAAGGTCGAAATCAATGTTGGGATCGGGTATACTCAAAACAGAGCCTACAGACTCTTCTTCATCGTCGTCCATATCATCGTCATAGTCATCGTCAATAGGGTGATAATCGTCCATGCCGTCATCGTAAAGAGAATGGTGGTGGATCTGCGCAGGTGCTGCACTTGGTTGATCGTTTGCTCCAGTCACATAGCCTGTTAGCCGTCGACCATCACGTAGAGAAGTAGGCATTTCAAAGGAATGGAATGATGATGGTGGTGGTGAAAGGGAAGGAGAATGGCTTCATTTGGGTTGCACAAACAACATGTCTTTAATTGGATTTATATCTTGCGCGCTTACGCGCTCGCATGCTCGCTTCGCTGCGCAAAATTCTATCGATTATGTTGATACTGGGGGAGACCCCCAGACCCCCCAAAGATACTTATTTATATGCGTTCAAGGTTGATCTTTACGTTTTGATATTAAGGCTTATTGTCACTCTTCCATGATACTGGGGGAAGTATCCCCCAGACCCCCTCCAGACACCTGCTACCTTAGTCTTCAGAGTGTTATGAATATAAAAATGAGAAGATGGATGATGCAGAGTGTTAATTGTTATGCTACACTATTGCATAAATGACTTTAATATTGGTATGGCTAGTTGATTAAGTGAGAATTTCAGGGTATACTATATTCTTGGTTATATGTGTTTGGGTATCATCATTGTATTCAGCCATGACGTGCAAGTTGCGGTA